>JAMKCH010005196.1:0-123031 GCA_023653785.1 Ophioderma brevispina | reverse complement strand
ACTTTCCAAATACGATGATTCGTAAACCAAATATGGTGGTGCCCCAAAACTATGATAATGAAGTGCGTTATTGCTCATTAATTACTGTTGTTGCACCTCAATTTGGGTTACGCCCGTTTAGGGTGAGCCTGCGGGTCTCGCTTATTTTTTAGGGCCATGCAGCTGATACTGCATGAAACACACTCCCTTACTAGAGTTTGCTAATGTGGACATTCTTAACTAGTGCTGTAATTTATGATCCGTTTACGGACAGAAAAATTACAAAAATGTGATTGCTTACAGATTAAACCGAATTTGCACATAAGATTGGTCACACGTGGATTACTAAGCTTAACGGTTAAGATGATATAAAAAATCTAAACATATTTTACGTAAGTCGGGGGGATGAGCTGGGATCACGAAATGCCCCTGAAGTGTGTAGTGTTGGTTTTATTTTTCTTCTCAGTCTCTTTCTTGATCCTTACCTCTTTATTTTGGTTCAATTAACCCAGTATAATCTTGTTCACTAATATTAAATATTTTAAGGTGCATTTTGTGATTCCAACAAATTCTCTTTTGTTCCTTGGTCACTAGATATCGTTGAGAAAGCTTATTCACAAGTTTTTAGTTGATCCAGATTTTGCGGTTTTGTGTTATGAGCCAAATGTTCATTCCCACGGTATCCCATAGGCCACTGCGGTATAATTTCTGTCCGTTTACAGACAGAAAATAACAAAATCGAGACTTCTTACAAAAACAAGGGCCGAATTTGGCAGTAAGCTTTGGGCACACATAGATTACTAATGTGAAGGTTCAGATGATATGCAAATCTCAACTTTTTTGAGGCAAGTCGGGGGGACGCGGCGGGGGATCACGAAAGGCCCTTTAAAGAAGGTGGACTGTAGACAACATGTCTTTGACTGTTCACAATGACATCTGACACTGTGTTTGATGTACCAAGTTTGATTTTCAGGGGTTTATGGTGGGTTGTTTGTTGTTGTTTTCTATCATAGGGGGTCATACCAGAACTAGGAAGTGATCAACATCCATCATGACCTTTCCATTTTCATTTGGTATTTCATCCCCTCCTGCAATTTGCAATGTTCACACGGATTTGTCAGATAATGAAGAAACGATAATAAGTTTGGCCAGTGCTAAATAAGTTACTATTATGAATATGAGTAGAGGAAAATTAATATACAGACGATAAAGACCGTGGATAAAACATAGCGGACAATAGGTTCATCATTTATTTTAAAACACAAAAGGATCAGGATGAATACCAAGGCGATTTTTGCAGTAGTTGTAATACATTTTATTCAACCACAGTTTTAAGGTGAACTGCTTCAGACGCTAAACACGACTTGGAATGGGGGTTAATTTGAGGGCGGGTTGACTAATAGCCTTTGTTTTCAAAAACCAGTGAACGTATCAGAACAAAAATTTGGACAGGATGTACGAAAATATATCGCCATTGTAGAATCTGTATAAAATTATGAATAATTCTCAGTAATTGAAATTATAGCACCAACTTCGAGGATTTATTTGGGACACTATGTAGACGACAACAATGCTAGTGAGTGTGACATTCAACTAATCTAAGTTATGGGATGTAGGTGAGAATTGCAGGGTTCCAGGGTTAGAATTGTTTAGTTTGCAATGCAACCCTAAATATCATGAACAAATCAGATGATTATTTAATATTTTAAAATGACGTTTTTGTTATGGGACTGCTGATTTTTTTTATGTTTGCAGACAGTGTATAAAAACGTGTTGTGCAGCAGATTTTAAATTACTGAATTCATACAACTCGGATGAAATTACTCCAAGTTGTTGCTAATTTCTTATAATACAAATCATCGACAGTACTTGGCAAAAAAATAAACAAAATAAACATCTACAATTTGCTTACACATGTTAGGTAATGGCGCTAGGAATATCCACTGTTGTGGACTACATGTACTATGGAAGAATTCCCCTGAAATTGTACTCAGATGAATTTCTTGCAACTATATATAAAAGACCCATCAGGTAGTGTGTGGCACTGGTTTACAAGTGAGGATATTAAACATTTTTATTAGATCGCATATTTGTGAATCCTTTCTATTCCAAATGCACTGTCGTCTGCTACATGTTATTGTATACAGAAGTGCTTATAATGTTGATGCGGAGTTACACCCATTGAAAACGTCATCACGGTAGAGTCCTTTACTAGAATTGTTGCAAAAGCCGAGAATCCATGTCTTGACTTGCAACTCTTGAATCCAGGTGATTCTCCAAAAAACTTTCACGAGTGCGCCAAATTGAGGGAGGGGAATCTAAAGCCTGGATACTGTTAAGGGGTTCACTCATGGATTTCATGAGTAAACACTTGATTTGGCCCTCGGGAGGCTGGTGGGGGGGGTCGTTGAAGTGATCGCACACATCATCATATTTGCCCATCATTCAATTCACACATTAATTTGCTGTTTGTACCTTAAATCCTGCAAAATCAACTGAAAAGTCACTCTTTTCATGCCATGTTTTTGAGTCTTCAAATTGAGAAAAACAGAAGTATGGGTTTGTGCCCAAGGTAGGGGGTGTGGTCAGGGGGTTATGGTGTGGGTGGGGGTTATGGGGTGTAGTTGGGTATGGAAGATGTAGGCGTCCCTAGGGCGGTGTGATCCGAGGTATAGGTGTGGTCAGGGTATTGCATAGGGCTGATCCTTGTGAGAGTGTGCGTGTGTGGTCATGGATATGGGGTGTGGTCTGGCGATATGGGGGTGTGTCATTGGAAGTATGGGTGTTGCACAAGGGTTATGGGGTGAGTCTGTGGTGTGAGGTTGTGGTGTGGTCCGGAGGATGGGGTGTGGTCCGAAGGTTATGGGGTGTGGTACGGAGGTATGGGGGTGTGTGGGGGTATGGAGGGGGGTTGGTATGGGGTGTGTCCGGGGGTTGGAGAGGTGATCCATAGGGGGTGCGGTCTTGGGATGTGGGGTGTGGTATTGGAAGTATGGGGTTGCCAGGGTAAGGGGCATGGTCGGGGGTGGGTCTGTGGCCTATGGGGTATGGTCTGTAGTAGGGTATGGGGGGTTTGGTGTGGTCCAGGGTTATGGGGTGTGGTCCAGGGTATGGGGTGTGGTCCAGGTATTATGCAGTGTGGTCCATGGGCATTGGAGGTGTGGTCCGGGAGTATTGGAGGTGTGGTCCAGGGGGTAGGGGCTGGGTCCGGGGATATGCGGAGGATAACAAATAACAAAAAAAATTGGTGCGGCGTCCAAAATTTGTCCCCAAAACGGGGGGGGGGGAGAGGGCGGGACGATCAACTGCTTCATTTGTTACTTGGCTTTATGTGGTGTTGTTTTAATTGTGCTGATTGAAAGGTGCGTGTTCCGATCGTCAAATTGTTCCACGGTACTTGATGGGGTACAAGTGTAGGCTCTCATCAAGTAGAGAACACACTAGACATCGGAACAAGCACCTTCAATGGCGCTCTTAATTCAGTTAAAGGTGAACTTTGTAGTCGTCTTGTCCTTCCCTTTTCCCTTTCCCCTCATCCTGTCTTGTTTCCCGTTTCTCCCATTTTCTCCCACACAAGGTTGGGCCACTTTGCTTAACATTCTTGCGTCCTCAAAGAACCACGAGATAATGATCATTGTAGTGGAAGAATCAGTATAGGTTTCACACCACTACAATGCTGGTCCCAGTATTCCTGTACAAATGGCCGAGATGAAAACGTAGTTTTCTCCTCAATGGAACATTCAGACCTTAAAGCTAACTTCTGCTTGAAGGTCATCATATCTCTTACCCAATCAATCATGAATTTAGGTTAGTTATCCCCAAAATTTTCGAGAGGGCTTACGGGACCGTGAAGACTAGCAGCACAGTGGACCTGGAGGTCAGAGCACTTTTTTCAGTTCGGTGTTCCCTGTAAGAATACGGTTTTAAAATTGGTTTGTCGGATCAAAATAAATATTCCAATGACAAACCTTTTTGTGTACGCCTGCCTAAGCAGGAAGGGACACATCGGGATCACTTGGTCACTGTAGTTGTCTGTGGTGATGTTGTTGATGTCTGTTGTGGAAAAAGGGTTGAACATTTGCATGTTTTGTAATATCCACATACTTTGTGGATTTAAAACACCTTGAATCATAGGTGCTGAAAACCATGGATCCATCATTTGTTGCTGAGGTCAAAGGTCACATACAAGGTCAAAGGTCAGTGCGGTCAGTTGTAAAGGGGCTGAAAATGTAAAATACATTGACATATTTGAAAAGTTGAAGTCAATTGGAACCAAACTGAATCCATAGGTGCAACATGGGATCCCTCATTGTTATGAGGTCAAAGGTCACATATCAAGGTCAAAGGTCATGTTAGGCCTATCATCACTAACCGCGACGGCCGGCGACACAAGCGGTCCGATGAGCCGATTGTATTTTTTGATATTCTAAAGATTTTATACTTAATATTGATAGCAACCATGATTTGCAACCCAGGGTCTCGCAATTTATCTCAGTTTTTAGGGTATATACTTAAGCGAGGGTCACAAAAAAAAAAAAAACACGCCTCATTTGCAGGGGGGCTGTGGGACTTACCCGTTTCTCAAGTTATTTACTGGTGTGAATCCTTTTAAGGCTGATTTGTCCATCTTGAGAGACTTTCTGTGCCAGGTAAATGCACAAAATTAGTGCGCTCATGACCAAATGTTAAAAGAACATAAGGTGGAGTATGCTTAGCAGGACTGGTAAGCCTAGGATCAACTGTTGTAATGGAAATTTTTTTTTTTTTATCGTTTTGTTTTCCAGTGCAGAGATATCACACAGGATGAAAGTTGATGATGATTTGAATAATGACCAAGATCTCTTGCCCGATTGTAGCACTCTTCAGTCATGGCATTTCAAGAGAAGGTAACCAAAAAAGACTTTCAACGGTAATGTACAATTCATGTCTACAGGCAGCCGACACCTCCTCACACCAACACAGGGTTAACCATGGCCACTAGTTCCGAATTGGAACAAGCATGTGGGGCCGCATTAAGGAATCCCATGATGCAAATGCATAAGCAAGTGAGCCATCTAACAGGAACTTGTCTCACCACAGAGAGCCTGTGCACTCGGGGGGGGGGGGGGACTGGCGTAAATTGCAGCTCACAGTCCGTCCTAGCCGACAACGAGACTAACGTACAGCTTTTGATTAAAACAGCGCTCCATGGGTCACTTTATCCCGCAGCAGACACAATTAGCTTTGGGGGTTGATGTCAACGTCCAAGGTATACCAGATATTGTCGGGGATGATTCTAGCTTCCCAGAATGCAAAGCGAGGAACTACTTCACCTCTAAATGGTGGAGAAGATGGGGAATCAACAGATATGTCAGGCCCGTGGGTTTCTTACTCAGACCAGCTACTATTTGTTAATCTTCATGTTCCATACGGCAGCTGTTCTCATCGACCCTCACGGCCCGCAGCCAGTTTTTGCGATGCGAGACTTTACCCAGACTGCTCATGCTAGTTTAATTAGTGCAACTCAGGAGAGCATAGAAAGAGAGGAGTTGGAAACGTGGTGTTTTTCTTTTTTGCAACAACAACAACAAGTAACCTCAGGTAGTATAAGTTTTGGTGTGTTTCGGGTCATACTGCTTATGGGTAGTGGAGTATTAGTTGTCCAGCCAGAAAGCTTGTATGAAACTGATATAATCTTATTCTTGCAGACTTGCAGAAAAAAAACATGGATTTTTCTGGTGATAAATTTCCTCAATGGTTGTTTGAGGTTATTTTTCAAATGAAAGACTGGATTATTATTATAAGCTAATTAGTAAAGGGGATGGCCGATTTAAGGATATGACGGTTTCATCTTGGAAAGATTGGCTTCAGCCCAAAACCCTATCTGTAAGTTTCGCGCCGATATTTCGATCCATTTGTGATGTGAGAGCTAAAAACGTGATTTTGTAAGCCATATGATACTGTGTAAAATTAAATGGTCGACCAAATTGGAGCACCATTTCGCTGATAACTCCCTAACCAAATTTGCTTTACCCTAAGATTTCACAGGGTAAATGAGAAAATAGTAGCTTTCTTCTGATACCAAAATGTTGACCACTTCCGGCAAAAATTTGGGGGCTTCTGGTGACGAGGCTATTAGCGATCGGGCCAGGACCTTTAAATTTTATGAGAGAGAGGGAATATGTGATTGTAAGGTGCCCGGTGTGCATCAAAGTGTTTTCTATATGCAACCATGCCGAATGGATTTAGACCAAAATGGTTTGGAGTCGGAAGTTAGATCAAAATTGCATCTAGAGGCTCAAAAATATTCTGAAATTGTTGGAATTGTGCCTTGGTTTATAAATTTTGAGGTCTTTAGAACTGAATTTCTTATAAAATGTTTGGCTCTGAGAGAGGGTGGCAATTATAGCGAGTCCGGAGTTATACATTGTGTACATGTATCTATAGTGCTTTCACCTTCCTCGAGTCAGTGACGTCAGTGTGTAATACATAGGCGCAGCATTGAATCGCTAGCGTCGATTTAAAGCGCTGACATACGCATGCATGCATATAAAGTGGTTGTGAAAGGAACGTACCAAAACACGGTATGACGCGCTTGGAGTGTTAGCGGGCCAAATCAAAATTGTTCAACCGTGCGAGGGAGGAATCATTTTGTCAAATTGTCCTTTCTTCCAGTCAGGAATGAAGATACCTGAAGTATATTACATGAATACCAGCCAAAGTCCTCTGCACACCAAAAACATAAATAGATGGCCACAATCAAGCACGTTTGCCATGGCAACACATTTTATGGTACGAGGGACGAATTTTGTCCGTCCCTCGCAAAAATTTTCATTCTCTATCCTGACATCGCCTGCAGTGTAATTTTTAACTTCAAGTATACAGCATGATTAAGTAACCAATATACTTCAATAATAAAAGGAAAAAATAGGTTAACCTATCAAGTTGCTATGGCAATCAATGTTAAAACGCGAGGGACGGAATTGTCGATTCCGTCCGTCGCGCTAACATATTGCATCGCCTATAGCAATACGGTTTCATTAGTGGCCATTGCCATTTTCCCCTGCAATTAGAGTTGCATGCAGTTATTCCTCAAACCCATCAAGGCCAATCTACCAACAGGAAGTTGGGACAATTGAAAGGTCACTCAAATTCCGTCCTTCGCAAAATTGAAAAACGGTATTTTTGGATGTGCCCCAGCTACTTCCCCATCCTGTGAGTGACAGAATGCCAATTTCGATTTTAATCGGAAACCGATTTTTTTAAATTTCTGGGATTAAAATCGATTTTCTATTTTTTCAGATTTTTTACTTTTCCGATTTTATTGTTTGATCGTAGCATTGGACATTTTTAACGGAATTCTTGTTTATCATAATAGATCGCTCAGACTCTGATGCACTCAAAAATGCATCGGAACATCGGTATATTAAATAGGTTGGCGTACCATCGCGATTTTGTATAAGAGACTACAAAATGCAAAGCATGTCACCCTGGCATGAAAGCTTGCTCTATCGGAAAAAAACCGACGATGCGACAAAAAATGAACATGCAAATTGAATTTGACAAGCTTTGGAACAATTAAAGACATCGAGAAGTTAAAGGGACACGTTTAATAGCGTTTTACTCCAAAGAGAAAGGCGATTAACTTTGCAAGTTTACATAGGAAACAACTTCATGGGAGGTTGAACAGTGTTAAGTGACGGCCGGCAGTCTCAAAATTTTGATCCATGCTGCAATTTGAAGGCTGATTGCATGGTTGGTTGCAACTGCGTAGGAGCTATCACTTGATTTGCCAAGGAAAATGAATGCCAAAGGAACAAAAGCCCAAGGTGTCTTGTACAATACTCATTATGTGTAAGTTGGCCTTTTATACCTGAAAGTTGAATTTGATCAAAAAGCATGACTAGTAGTGAGTGATTTGGGTCCCAGAACTAAGGCTTAGCCCATTCTTCCATTTACAGTAATTTAACTCTTTTGGAATGATATTTCACTTCAGAAATGGTCTTTTTCGGTAGCTCTAAATGTGCAGAAACCCTCTGGCTTGACGGGCTTCGCCCCTGACCCGACGGGCACGTCTGCCCTGGACCCCACCAGGGGCCCTTAGCGGGCCCCTGGACCCCCGGCCGTTTTAGGGGCGTACTCAGGTCGATTCGCTTCCCTCGTTCGCATTTTCAGATTTTTTTCCAACTCCCATTGCCATCTCTGGTGAGATTCTTGCATGAGTGATAATCTTGTATGAGTGATATGATAATCTTGTATGATATATCTTGTAATTGAATGATAATCTTGTATGAGTGATAATCTTGTATGAGTGATAATCTTGTATGAGTGATAATCTTGTATGAGTGATATCTGATATGGTGATAATCTTGTAATGAGTGATAATTTGTATGAGTGATCTTCTTGTATGAGTGATCTTCTTGATGAGTGATGATCTTGTACATTGTATGAGTGGTAATCTTGTTTATGGGTGATGAGCTTGTAAATGGAGGATGAGCTTGTAATGAGTGATACTCTGTATGAGTGAAATCTTGTATGAGTGATAATCTTGTATGTGTGAATATCTTGTATGAGTGATAACTTGTATGAGGTGATAACTTGTAGGATGATAATTCATTGTATGGAGTGGAATCTTGTATGAGTGATAATCTTTATGAGTGATGATCTTGTGTGAAGAATGATTGAAGCAATCTTACAAAAAAATCATATCCAGTTTGACTCTGAAATCCATTCTTTGCAGCTGACCGAGTGTACAAATGTGAGGAGTGCAGTCGTACCTTCAAATCACACAGTCACTTCAGGTATCACCTAGAGGCGCACAAGGCAACAAGTGCTTAAGTGTACTGTGGATGGCTGTAATAGGAAATTTGCCTGGCCTGCTCACCTCAATCCACGTCAGGACTCCAGTGGTAGGTATATTATCCTCATTTTTGTGTCGCCTTGCCTTGGGTGTCGCCTGCCTTAAGCAGGAAGACAACATAGGGATCACTTTGTCCACCTGTTGTTGATGTCTGTGATATCTGGTAAAGCGTGGCGCACATGGTTGGGTATTCTCCTTGGTGCTGAAGATCCGCCCCCCGGTTCGAGTCCCGGCGGGGGCCACTTGCTGGGATTTTAAATTGGGCACTAATTCTGGATTTGATTTTGTAAGAACTATTGATTAAAAAACTGGAATTCTCCGCTCTGCCCTCCCCGTGGTTCATTTGAATTTGGAATTGGGCAAACGACCATGAAAATCCCCGTCCTTCAGAGGGTACGTTAAGAAGGGGCCGTCGTCCCATATACATGGAGAGTCACGTCCTGTATAAAATCTCAGCCTTTTCGATACTGAGTAGGGTGAAACCCCTGGATTTCCTAAACAAAAACCCATTCGTTCTGGAATCCCTGGGCATCATTGGAAAGCAGTGTCTGAACACTGAATGAGATCTACCCAGGCTACTGGAGTACAAAAAAAGTCTGTTGTTGTTGTGAAAAAGGTTCACATTTTTGCCTCTAACAATCCGCATACCTTTAATTGATTGTAAACCAACTTGAATCATAGATCAACATGGGATCCCTCATTTGCTGATGAGGTCAAGTTCACATCGCAAGGTCAAAGGTCATGTGAGGATTCACGTTGTAATATAGGCCTAAACTGTAAAATTGACCTAAATTGAAAAGTTGAAATTCAATTGGTAACGCAACACTTGAGTCAAAGTGCAGCATTGGTTCCTCATTTTGTTGATTATGTCAAATGTCTATGCCAAGGTCAAAGGTCATGTGGGTCCATTGTAGCGATAGGTAAATGTAAAATGACCTAAATTGAAAAGTTGAAATTCAATGGGAACCAAAACTTGAGTCATAAGTGCAGCATTGGATCCCCTCCTTTGTTGATGCGGTCAAAGGTGACATGGCGGCACAGGCGACACGACGCACGCCACACATGCGGTCCGAGGACGGATGTACTTTTTTTGTGATAAACCTATTATATACTGTTTTTTGTTGATTTTGAGAGATCCATAGAGGGGAATCACCACCCTGCTCACATAACCCATATATACACTTTCACTTACAACCTTTAGATTTCAGGTTTATGTGGATGCAGATGTGTAAGTGGCATGATGCCTAACTTTACATGCATCCTGAAATAATAATAATAATAGCATAGATATATATATAGTGCCTTATGCTATTGGCCTCTAAGCGCTTTCACAAATGGCCGCTGTTCACTATGGCCCGACCATACCATAAACCATTTAGCATCATTTCAAGGGATGCAGCAGATCGGGATCAGCGCTTTCCCTTATCAGCAAACATACATCGAGATAACCAGCGCAGCCGGGACCAGCTCCCCAATTATCGCATGGGTAAATCGAGACAACCAAGCGGTTGATTTCTTGTCCAGGGAAATTACAAGATAGCTGAATCTCACTGGCTCGAACGCACGCCTATACGCATGGATGAGCATGCACTGGAGTCGAGCGCTTACCTGATTGAGCTATCTTGTCCGCTTGAAACCTTTTGAAGATGTGTAAAGTTAGGCAATATACATCTGCATAAACCCAAAATCTAAAGGTCGTAACTTACATCCTTTAGATTTCAGGTTTATGTGGATGCAGATGTGTAAGTGGCATGATGCCTAACTTTACATGCATCCTGATATCTTTTGAAGATGTGTAAAGTTAGGCAATATACCTCTGCACCCTCATAAACCTGAAAGCTAAAGGTTGTAAGTGTTGTTGGCCAGGCGAATGTGAAAGCATTGACAAACAATTCTTGGGAGCAGTAATTAAGTGGTTCAATAACAGTGGCAAAGCAATCACCACTTAATGGTGAGGGGGAAAGGGAATTCCCTACCAAAATATTATTTTTCCCCCTCAGTTTCCTTCCTCCCCCCCCAAAAAAAAATTATAATTCCTGTGCCGCATGTCAATAGATATCGTCAAATCAGTCAATAGAACCTTACTTTCAAATCAAACTTTCATCTCGGCCAAAAGGCACTGTGTTTATGGACAAATTCTGAATTGATTGCCAGCAGCATCTGCACACAAGACTCTTATGTTACTGAAGTTGACAGTTCCATGATTAAAAATCTCACTTTTGGTTTAAACAAGGCTAACTCGGTTATTTAGCGATGCGTAAAATATGTCCGCGCCAAATGTCGCGATCCTACCATGCGATAAATGCCACTACAAACCACCACCCCCTCCCCAAACCCCAGCACAACACCCATCTCATCCAACACCACTGCAAAACCCCACCCCCCTCCCCAACACCGACCCTCAACACCACTGCAACAAACCCACCCCCCTCCCCAAACCTCACTAACTCCCCAACACCCACCCACAACTCCCCAACACCCTACCCCCCCCTCCCCACCACTCTGCACACCCCCCCCAACCCGCCCCCACACCCCTCACCATCCCTCCCTCCTCCCTTCCCCACCCCCCCACCCCCTCCCTATGGCATAGTTGTCTCATGTATCGAAGGAATTTTGCCTATCCCAATGGACCGTTCAGAGATACAGCAATTACGCCATATTTAATTGCTCAATTTGCATTGCCTAAGCCGCTGGCCGCATATATCACATACTTTCAAATTGCAATAAAGATGTGGCCCCCTGATACGCTTTCATGCAGCGCACGATTTTGAGTATCCCATGTAGAGTGTCAAAAATCTAGCAATTACGCTGATTTTTGCATATTAATTAGCTCAGTTGCACTACTCAATTTCGCCCAAATAACCCCCAACTGTAATCAGGTCGCAAACTCTTCAGCCCGCTTCCTTCCACCAAGTTTACATCATTATATGCCTTACGGAACTCCCAGAAAACTTGTAAACAAGGCCTTGCAGGACATTTTCATAAATTATGCAAATTAAAAAAAACAGATACTTAATTAGCATATTTTAACGCCCAAAATCGAATCAGATCCAGAACTCTCACCCCCCGCTTCTTTTCCACCACCAAGTTTACATCTTTCGCCCTTGCGGAACTCCCAATAAATCGTACACAACCAGGGTTAACATTTGTATCACGAACGACGGACGAACGGAACGGACGAACGGACGAACGGAACGCTGCTCATGTTATAGTCCCCGTTCCGACACTCGTTCGGCGGGGACAACAATAAATTATAACATCCTAAAGTACTGAAACCTCTTAACAAGTGCAAGGAGAGATTTTAAGTACTCCTGTATATTTGGCATTGTAGTGAGTGCACTATAGATAGACAACTCAAATAGTTTGCCTTACCTGGATTTGCCTACAGAAATTTTTAAAGTGGGGCAGGGGCAATTTTGGTTTGCTTATATTTTAAAGATAAAACACCGATGAATTTTGTATTGCTTTCCATACAAAATTAGAATTTTTCACAATTTTTTTGTACCAAAGAAATCTCAGCTGCTTAATCCTTTCAGGTGAGGATATTTTTGATGGAAAAATCTCTCACTGCACTTCAATCAAGCTAAAATAGATAGCAGTGTTTTAAAATTTATCACATCAAACAAATCCTAAAAAGCAAGAGCCACCCCCCATCCATTTGAAACTTCCAGATAAATTTGCATGCGGCAATTGTCCTTTAACTTTGAACATGGCTTGATTGATCGAACTAGTGAAAAAAAAACAGGTTCGTCATACAGAATAATAATTGGACTCTTTTTCCATTTCAGGAATGACCGGCCCCGCATGCATCACTGCCCCACCCTGCCACAAACATTCTACCTGTGCAAATTCCTGAAAGTCCATAATGATGACCCACACAGGACACAAACCCTTCAAATGTGATAGCTGTGATCAATGGTTTCACTACAGCAGGCAACCTCAAGAACCATGTCAGACTCACACAGGTATAGTGCGTCACTTTAAAGGGGTGCATTTCGTATTTTCACATTCAGCAGCGACCGTCTTATTTATTCATAGATCACTAGAATTATCCTTGAGAAAAGCTTATTCTCACAATTTGAGCAGATCCCGATCTTTCAGTTTGTGTTATTAGCAATTGCGCGTTTCCTAGTAATTTCCCTTCCCGTTTACGGACCGAAAATACAAAATTGCTAATATCTTTCATATGCGACCGATTTGCACATAATATTAGCAGCACAATGGATGCTAGCTAACGGTTCAGATGATATAAAACTTGTCAACATTTTGAGGCAAGTCAGGAGGGGAACGAGGGTGTGGATCACGAAATGCCCCCTTTAAGATGAAACATGCCTTTGATAACACACTTAGATAACACTAGGGAAAAGCAAGGTTTAATGCAACCTTAGGGTAGATATATTATAGTGTATTTTGCACAATGTGAAGTCTTTCAACAATGATTTAGCAGAAGGCAAGCAAATCCTTTTCTATACAACCTTATTAGTTGCATTGGTCGTCTTTCAAAGGCATTCTACTTGGGTCCCTTTGAAAGAATGCCCCTCAATAATGGTCCAAGGGAGCATGAAGCATAATAGAAGCATAAACATACAACACTCACCGTATCTCCTTGGACAGGAGTGTGACCTTTGTTGATTCATTATCAACTTGCAGTTGATATTTAAATTAGTGTATCTTGTCCATCACAGTGTTCACGGAAGTGTGTTTATGCGGTGATTTAAGTGAATGCACTGTGAACTTCAAGTAACCGCGCAAGGGCACCAGGTGGTAAACTGCAAAGCAACAAACATGCAAAAACTTGGCTTTAGATTTGGCAAAATATGTTACCAGGAGATTTCTGTCAAACTGAAATACTTGAAGTATTATAGTGGAATAATTTGTTCCTTATACACAATATAAAAAAAGTTTTTCACATAAATATTTTTGATTTTTGAAAGGGATTCACATCATGTTACAAGTGGTTTCATCACAATCAACAACTCTGCATCTGATGCATCCACATATTTTCATCCTGCGAGGGTGACTAAAACCACCCTTGTGGATAAAAATAGGTGGACGCATGGATGCAGAGTTTGTTTATTTGTGATGAACCACTCTCCATCTGCCGCATCCCCGCATTTTTAAACCTGGGAGGGGCTAAATCCACCCTTGTGGGATAAAAATATGCGGATGCAATCGTTGTTGATTTGAGCTGAACCACTCGTAACATGTTTGAATCCTAATATACGTGGATCCTGGGTTTTCCCTACAGGAAATAATTTTTTATTCCCGAAATCCGTATCCCACAATTCAGCACCAACAGGTAACGATCTAAATAAATAGCGCATATTCTATGGTGTTTTTGTTACCTAGCGGGTCCAATTTTTCTGTCATACTGTGCGAAAACCGTTTGCTGTACATAAATTTAACCAGTAACGAGTCTCTTTGATTGCCTCATAATTTTTGGCGCCACAAATGTGCGCGTAGTTTTTAAAGGAGGCGCACTAAACTGCGATCGTGCATGGAGTTGATGCATATCCCTACTCGTACATCGTTGGTGCATTTGTGGGATAGGTAATTTGGTAAAAATGATTTCTGGTATGAAAACCCAGATCCACATATTGAAACATTTTCTTGTTGGTACATTTGGTTTTGGCAGGTGAGAAGCCATATACTTGTGATTTTGGCGAATGCCGACTCAGCTTTGCAGAAAATCAGTTTAAACGCAAACATAAATGTAACACCTCCAGGGTCGCCTTTTTGTACCACTAGTAGACAATTCCATCAATGAATGTGCTGAATTAATGAAAAGTTGTGCATGGTTTCATTGGATGACAAGTCATGTAGGAGATTGAAAATATCATTCGCATGTGTTGGTGGATGGGGGGTGGGGTGTAGGAACTCGACCTGCTCAATTTTGGCATTTGGGGATTTTCGAACGGTAATTTGTGGACTGCTACGTGCATTTACTTAGGCAATCCGCTTAAACCTTAGTTCAATACGTCTTAGTCATATCATGATAATTTTTGAATAATTAATTGCCTTCAAAATCCCTTGGGGTTAGTGGATTACCCCGCGCACATAGTGTAATTTCCCAATAACGGTCTTGAAATTAAATATTCATGGTCATGGCCTCCCTGTAAGTCCTTTTAAAGAGACTAGCACTCGGTTTTTGCTGGATGTTGATGCCATTTTTGATTTATTGCTGTGCCGTAAACGTGGTCGAGCCAGGTGGGGGCAGAGGGGGGCAGACTGCCCCCCTCTGAAAAACAAAATGTGGGAAAATCTGGAAATAAAAGACTGATATTCTGTTAAATCAGCCCTTTTCGGACTCTTTTGGTCGGTGACCGGAAAGGTTTTGCCCGCGAATCGGACATTTGTTGTGGCCTCTGGGAAATTGCCACCTGTAACCACGGGCTGGTGGCAACGCTCCTGGCTGTAAGGTTTGGCATGTCCTAACCCCTCCCGCCCCCCCCCGAAGGATTGCAGATCAGTGTATTACTATCCAAATTCTGTATATCTGTTATAAATAATGTCCATCAATAATGAGTGGAGCATATCCCCTTCAAACTAAAAGAATGTGAGAATTCACTTATTAAACACCTAATTTGATGTTCTCAATTTCATTTCACCTGCCATGTTCCATAAAGTAAATCCCGTGCCTAGCGAAGCTCGTGCGCTGAGTGGCCCATCTACTCCATCTCTCTGTCTATGGCGTTTGGGCCAGACTTTTCCGTATTATGTTTGCTGTGGGGGATTCGCAACTCCTCCCGCACAGCGAGTCTGTACTTTCCCAGCATTAATAATCTGTTACCACCCATATTTATACACCTGTGTGGGAGGAGTAATGAAGTAAAGTGCCTTACTCAGGGCACAACACGTTGGCCGCATTGGGACTCCGACCCACGACCTTTGGATTGCGGGAACGAGCGCTCATCCACTGGACCACACGGCCGCTACCTATGTTTCCATGCTTCCCTAGTGAGTTCAATAAGTCAAACTCAGGGCAGAGCGCCTTGTTTCAGAGTGTCAGGCGTTTTTTCTCTGCAATTTGCAAAAATTTGATAGGAGGTTTTATATAGGGAAGGTTAAAACCACAAAGCTATGTAATCAAGGCTGTATGTCCGTCTGCTGTACATGAGTAATTGTTTAAATTTTTGGTTAATCTTTTTAACAAATTAAAATTGCTATCACCAAATGACAACCTAAACTCACTTTGCCACCCCAAACTCAGGCAAGGGGCACGCATAGAGAAATATAAAGGTGATAGGGAAGCGCCCAACAGTTTGTATTGGACGAACCGTTACAATGCTTATCGGGCGTTACGATGCTTAACAGCGATATCGTGTTGTAAACTTCATTTTGAAAAGATCTGTTTTGTGCTCTTTTGAACTCGAAAGTTAACACTAACATATTTGCATATGGCCACTGGTTTTTAACCCCATCAATTCATTGAATGATGGTTAATGCTATCGAGACGGCGTGTCTTATTTTCTCTCTACTGAGTCCACGGAAGCGTTTTATTTGCATTTCTGACGGAAAGCTGCCTAGTGGGAGTCAGATATTGGGGGAATTTCGTGTTGGACTTGATTTTTTAAAAATTTTTTCAGTGGCGGTAGTCAGTTTGGGTAACTTTGTGTCTTTTGGTCAAGTTTTTGGACATCATTTGATGCCGCGCTTGTTGTCTTTCTACTGATGCCATGGTTATGTTTGCACTTATTAACCAGTTCTAGCAGGGTTCTTGCGGTGTGAAAATGAAACTTGATAGGCCCTAACCATCTACCAATGGTCGTACCAGGGACTGAGTCAAACCGGTTATGCTCCGTTTTAAGGTCCCTGGGGAAGGGTATAGAATGTTAATTAATGGACTGGGCATTTGAATACCCATTACTGTTAGATCAAAACTAGCCACCAAAGTCGTAAATCTGCTACAGAATTGGTAGTTGTTTGCCCATTGATAAGGTTGTTGGACCTGTTTAAAATTGAAATTGGCTAAAAAACCCACAGTTGGATGACATAAATGATTCATGTAAAATTGTCATCATCATAATCTGTAATTGTTTAACTCTGAAGTTTCTTTAGGATAAAATACAAATATGTGTCCCAGATTTCATATAGCTGGGTTATGCATGCTGTAGTGGTCTGTGGATTTACGACTTGCTGAACAAACTGCTCACTCCCTTGGTCTCACAAGTGTAAACAGAATAGGCTTGTGGCCTATTAGTTGGTAGCCTTTCCATGTCATTTAACATTGTAGAGTGAACAGGGTTACATTTGACTGGAATAATTTTAGTGTAAATAAACCCTGGATGACACAAACAACTTTTTTTTACTTGAGATCAAACTTCTAAAGTTATGTTAATACTCGGGGTATTTTGCACCAAGTCTTCACAAGAATTTTTTCGCAAAGTAACAAAAAAGAGACCAAACTTTCTTACTTTTTGTGAGCAAAACTTCAAAATATTAAGTCCGTACCTATAGGCAAATTTGTACCGCGGTAATCGTCCTTTGCAGCAGCAAGCCTTTTGTTCCTTATTGATTTATTTGTACGATTTGCCTAGATAGTGTTTACGGTAGGCTATATGATGGATGAAAAATTTGGGTTTTGGTTGGTTTCGCACGCGAAGTTTTTAGAAAAATTTAGTTTAGTTATAATGGTTATATTTTTTTGGAGGTGTTTGAGGGAATATTTTGGTGTAACACTGAGAAACCGTATCTGGTTGTCATTATTAATTCTTTTGGCTATTTTCGATACACAGGACATTGCTTAATGCTGCGACAACTTTGCCCCGGTAGCTTTCAGTCTGAACGTTTCCACACCCCTCGTTGACCGTTTTCTACACCCTTGAACTGTTCAAAACCAGTTCTGGAATTTATAATTGGTCTGAAAGCTGTAGGCCTTTAAATATATTAAGTTTTAGATATAAATAGTCACCTTAAATAGATTAAACAAGAGCGGGTGTTCACTTGAAACAGCAGTGGTCATACTTCGGAATATTTTAATAACCCTGGAAACTGAGATACTATATTCTATTGGCGGTTGAGAACAACGACAATATGCTGCCTTACTTTGACGGGTTTTGGATTGGCCTATTTCTTTGTGTCGACTGTGCTCCACTAATGATTGGTCTAATAACTTCAACTTTTTACCTTTTTGAAAAGCGGAAATGTTGAAATAAATGGCCTTAAGCATATCAATCTATCGGAAATCTTTGGAAGCACCTCTGCCAGAAATTCCTTACATTTGACTAGGATATCCTACAAATCATTCACCAAGAGGCAGGGAAATTTGTCAATAGTAATCCACTATTTTGTTTGATCGTGGATATTCCCTCAATGTGGCCTGAAACATACGAAAATTATGGCGATTTTTTTTAAACAACATCGAAACCGACATTTTCCTGCTACCATATTCATACCCCCCTAGATCCTTATTAAGTGTGCACCCAACCTTCAATGTATTGCTGTAAAGAGACTCGTATATGATTGTTATCTAGCTTTGCGCATTTCATTTCAGAGTATTGTAGGGCATTGTCGTACCCGAAGTGTGAATGTTTACTTTTAGATGTACATTTGCCGATTACTTTCAACTTTCACACCTAGTCAAAAGAACCCCTAATCCAAGTCTAATGATGACCCTATATGGCCTTTGACCCCCATTTTGTCAATCACATAATAAACACATCTTCAACTAAAATGCTATGACAAACTTAAAGGAACCACTGATTCCCGAACTCTTACTATTATGCACAGAATGACCCCTTGTGTGCCCCTGTGCCCGTTTTACCAATTAGATCCCTATGTGACCTTTGCCCCATTGGTCAAAACAGTCAATTTCGCAAATTAAGTTACAAGTGCCATCAAACAACGCTCAAAAGAACGGCGTAACGACTCATACGCATGTACAGGGTGGGAACACAGTTTGACCCTTAATGACCTAATGACCTTTTCCCCAGTTCAACCTTTATAAAACGCTTCTTCACATCTATTATTTATACCCGCGTTCCCTGTTTATCTGTCACTGTGCTGTTGTCTGACCGCATCTATTTCTCGGAGACCGAGGTTCGTCCGTATCGTGAAACTTGGTGGTGGGGCCCTTAGACCTCTCCGCAGACTGAGTTTGGTTATTGTTAGTGCCCAAAACAAACAATAAAACAAAGTACCATCAGGGTTCATTCAGGTCAATGGGGTAAACGTTTATGTATGGACATGAACTTGGTGGAGTCAATTGTTGATACCGAAATTTTTTAAAGGTCATGACAGGTCATTAGGGGCCTTCAGAATCAAAGGAGTCATTCTATTTTCTTGGAGACCAAGGGTCGCATTGTTCCCTGAAACTTGGTGGGGTGCCCCGTGCCCTTCCGAGACCGGTTTGTTGGTTGTGGTCAAAGGTCATCAGTGGTTCTTCAGGGTCAAGGAGGTCAATGGAATAAACGTGGTGTATGGACATTAAACTTTGAGGTTAGGGTCATTGTTGATGCCAACAATTTTTAAGGGCATGACAAGGTCCATTATGGTCATCAAGGTCCCATGAGGTCAATGGGGGTAAACATTGGTGTTTAACAACCAACCAAACAACGTGTATGGACCACACGAAATTTTGAGGGTGGGGTGGTTGTTGATGTCAGAATTCTTGTGAAGGTTCACACACGGTCTCAGGGGTCATTCAGGCTTCCAATGAAGGTCCAAATGGGGTTAAACTTTGGTGTATCCAGACGAAACTTATGTGGGCGGGTCGATGTTGATGAACAAAATTTTAATTAAAAGGTCTTGACAAGGTCATCGGGTCCTTCAAGTTCAAAGGAACCGTGAAACCCTTGGATCATTCAAGCAGGTGATTCGCGAAACCAGTGATAGCCAATCCGAGGACCAACTTTAATAATAATCAAATGAATTTTATAGCACCTTTTACCAAGTAACAAACACTGTTGCCTATTATTATTTTTAACGCTGCCTTCAGAAATCGTCACAACAATCATTTCGCTTCACCTAGTAAAATACTATTAACCCTAACACTGCCGAGAGTTATAGCAACGGAGCCAACGAAAACGGGGTACCGGTTCGTAAATTTTTTCGTTGCATCTCGGCCGTCAACACTATTTTTGGTCGCGCAGATGACTCTCATTGGCCCCTCATTGCATCTGGCATCTGGGCCGTCTTACGGTAAATGACGCGATGTTCCCTGTTGCATTTGGGCCCGTCTTTACGGACACTGACGCGATTTCTTGTTGCATTTGGGCGTCTTTACGGAAAATGACGCGAGTTTACTCTTGTTCTTTGGGCCGTCCATTCCCTGAATGATTCGATGCTTTTCATTTCATTTCGGACGGTTTGCCCGCAGAGGCGCAAGGCTTTTCAGCAGTCGGGTGACACTGTGTACAAATGCCCCATAGCAATTTCGATTTCGTGGTGATAGCGCCACCATTTTCGTAAGCTATTTTTTGAATTATTCATAAACGTAATTCATGACGTACACCGGAGCATGACGTACATAATAGCGCCACCCCCGACTAGGATGTAACGTAATAGCGCCACTCGCATCGACTGGCGAACTATAAGCTACAAATTTTCATGGAGATCAGTGTGTGCAGTACGCATCCATTAATTTATTTATTTATTTATTAATCCTGTTTTTCTTGCATTCGCACGCTATGTTTCTTGTTGCATCTGGGACGTCCTTTCCGTAAAATGGCGCGATGTTTTTGGGTCGTTGCCATCTGGGCCGTCTTCCGGGAAAATGACCTGATGTATTTTTGTTGCATTTGGGCCGTCTCCGGGAAAATGACGCTATGTTTTTTCGTTGCATCTGGGCGTTATTGACTTACGCTCTTTTTCCTGTGCCGGGAAAAACGGCGAGATGCAATGACACGCAACTTTGGCTATTCGTTGCATCTCGGCCGTTAAAAATAAAATAGATTGCCCTTCGTTGGCATTTGTGCCGTCGGCCGGCAACGACCCGGTCCGGGTATGTTAAAGAAACCACCGGTCAGAACTCTTATGGGTATGCACAGAATGACCTCTTAAAAGGTATAGCCTATATGCCCTTTTGACCTCCAATGGCCCTACTTGACCTTTGCACCCCAAAATATCAAAACATTCTTCCAAATAGTGTATACCACCAAACTTGCTCAAACTAACCACTGGCCAAGACCATGGGCTATATGTCATTGACCCTCTAATGACACCCTACTACCTATGGCCCCACATGCATTCCCCTTAACCATCCCAATTGATGGGGTACTGCATCATTGATCCTCTGGTTACATATACCAAAAGTGTCAACCAATGGGGTGAAATTGAAGTAGCATTGTAAGAGACTTTTCATATACTGCTTTTTAACTTAGACAAAGCCATATTTATGAAATAAATGTTTTGAGGCTTACTCTTCTTCCAATTGATTTATTGCATATATGAACCGTAGAGCATGACCTCCATTTTTTCTATTAAAAAACACCTTTCATGACTCATAACACTTCATCAAGTTGCTATTGCTTTGCATATTGAACCCCAATAATATAGGTGACAAATCACGCAATAAGGTTGATTATGCCAATTTTCATGGTTCCTGTGGTCACTAGAAATTGTTTTATAGCCAAGGAATGGTCTAAAATCCTCATTTCACTGGTTTTTGACATCAAAAAGTTTGTCTAAAAAATTTAAAAACAGGCTTCACATAATCCTGTATACGTCCATGTGTGCATCAACCAACTGAAGTAAGTACTTGCCACCACACATTTTGGAAAAACTCCTTGAAATAAATATTCAGACTGATCCTTGCCTGTGTTGCGGACGTACATTAATGCAACAATGCCTAAGTTTGCAACTGTCTTTCAAGACATTTAATGGTGTTAAATTAAACTTTCTATGTTAGTTAGCAGGACTTTATGCAAACTAATATTTAATACATAACAGTTATGTTACAATGCCTATATGTAAAATAAAATATTTGATAATAACAGGGTTCCAATTAAATTTTATTCCATATTATTTAGCACATAGGGCATTTCTCATTTTAGAAAGACAAATTAAATAATTTTACTTTTTAAAAAGTTTACAACTTGTTTGAATTGGCGCTACCATACAAGAAACTCTAGTAAATAACACCCTAACTGCCTTTCACCCCCTTTACATCAAATGCTATACAATACCGTTGTTGGCCGACGTTACCTTTTGTTGACTTATACTACTAATTGTGACTGTTCCAAGACATTTTTTAAAATCTTTGCCAATATTCCCTTGTGTGTCAAACTTTTTACATATCAATCTGAACATGAAATGAAATCTTGTACTTTACCTTACTGATCAAAGTTAAATACCAGAGTGATGTGCCTTTAACCATACAGACACTTAATTTGATGTTATATAATTTGAATAGCCAGTCTCCATATTGTAGAGCCCATATGTTGAAGAAGGGTTTATTAATTAAACTTGTGAAATAGTATTTTTTAAGTTTTCCAAAATTTATTTTGGAATACCAATACATAAATATCATTCAGAAACTTTTGAGCTAATTTTGAGCTTAAAATTGCAAAAATACAGGATTTTTGCTGTGTATTTTTCACTAAATTGGTATACATTATATACTGCACATGGTTTAAACCTCAAAATTTAACATATAGAGCTCTGGGGTCAATTATAAGTTATTCTTCACCACTTTCCCTAGTATTTACTGACATAAAGCAAAGTTATTCATGTGGACCATTATGTGACAAGGTGTAACGTCCACAACATACTCTTACATGTTCCATTTTGCTTTTGTATCTACTGTTTTTTTAATGTTTTTGTCTTGTTTCCTTTTGTCTTAGCTGCTGAATTAATAAAATAAAAATTAAAACCACATATATATCATCTTACGATTCTATATGCACTGATACTATGTAATGATTTGCCTGCAACATTCAATGTAATGTTCCGCCACAACAGCAGTGATTTCTTCTACCTGTGAAAAGGGTAATTTGCAGGTAAAGAAATGAAAAGAAGTTAAATTTATTGAAATAGGCCATCTAAAAGTGCCTGTTCTATATAATGTTACTACTCTCATCGATGCAAGTAAATGACATATCATTAATGAATGGTGAAAATTACAATTAAAATCATAATAAAATCACATATTTTTTCACTAAAATTAACTACAGATTTGTTTGTTTTAAGGTCTAACTAATTGAAATAGGTTACAATTAAATAAATAAGTACAATTATTTTTTGAAGAAAGAAAACAATTTGATTAAGATTAATAAAGAAAGACATCAACTACCTTATTTTTTTTTTTTCTTTCCGTAACATTGACATCAAGTACGTCCCGCACAACATTTTGCAAACCTACATTTAAAATAGTAAATAAAGATAAGAAAATTACGCTACAAAGAAAGTTGCTCTTGTTATTTTATCATGTGGTAAATAAACAAATAGAGATATCTTCTTGATTTTTACTTCTATATAAGAAAACCTTGCTATTGTGTTGCGGCACGTTAACACGTTTTGCGGATGTTACAGTGTTTGACGGAAAAAGTAACGCATCCAAACAGTTAAAATAAAAGATGGGGAAGTGTTGCCTGGATTTGTGGGAAGTGTGTTAGAGGCACTTAGTTTAAATATACAACTTAATTCTGAGGTCAAGTAAGCTGTCGCCTATGACAGATGTAAAGTTGCGGATGTTACAAAAATGTTGAGGAAAATTATCTTTTTTATAAGTGCATAGATTTTTAAAAAAATAATGCGATATCAGAATTTAATTTGTGTTTTCATATATTATTGGTATAAGATGAAAATATTTGTACATGCTAAGGCACTTAATACAACCTTGCTCTTAATTTAAGGCAATGCTCAGCTAAGTTGGTGTGAAGTGTTGAACGGCAAATGTAACGTCCGGCCTCATTAGAACAAGGAAGCATGTGCGAGTCCACTATATTCTGAAAGATCAGAACATTTTGGTACAGAATGCTATGATGAAATATTAATATCACATGTTTTCTTTGTTGCAAACAGGATGGCAGGTAATTCAAAATCATTACACTGAACTGTTTTTTTTTTTAAAAAATCACTAATTTGGTTACGCCACTGCTTCTGAGAAGTGGAATGCCCCAAATTAACCATAAAACACCTCCTAAAAGAGAAATGGTCTCGACCGGTGACCCAGTCACACCCTGTCGACCTTAGCTCTTCCTCAATTCCTTTTTGGCTGTTAATCAAAACGGAAGCGTGTTCCCGCAGCTCTGCAATATTACACCAAATTAATGAGAGGTTTGATACTGGACTAGTTGTCGTCTCAGCGGAATACTCCTACTACTATCCATATCTACTTCTG
Source organism: Ophioderma brevispina (assembly GCA_023653785.1). NCBI lineage: Eukaryota > Metazoa > Echinodermata > Ophiuroidea > Amphilepidida > Ophiodermatidae > Ophioderma > Ophioderma brevispina. Next base: position 98,933 of record JAMKCH010005196.1, on the reverse strand, counting down.
GATATATTACTGGATTATATAACTGATTTATAGCCTCATTCGGAACGGAATAAAACGAGACTTTACGCCGTCTGAAGCTCTTATTTAGTATCCTTTTTTGCCGCCATGCGGTCATGTGTGATCTTGTGAGCGGGAGAACAAGGGTAACAAAGGCAGCTCCATTGACGCACGTGTTGCGGCTTCGGATGCCTTTGACTATGTGTGATTTTTGTTACTGTATTTGTTAGCGGGTTTTGCTTGCTAACAATTGTCATGAGTGTGAAGTTGGTGTGTATTATTTTATTATATGCTTGTGTATACTTAATAAGATATGTCAAAACTGTGTTTTGAAAAATTTCTTTACTCGTTCGTAGACTCCGTTACCGAGTTGGTTTTTGTGGCCTGACGTTTGCGTACCGGAGACCTCCACGTCACGCTTGTTATTTTTTCTTGTACGGTTTTTGCGCACGCTATTCCTTCTAGCAACTCACGCCACCCCCGTCATGGCGCACTAATTGTTTCGCTGCCCCCGCTTCCATTCATAATGGGATCCCCATCCCTTTGTGTCGATCACAGGCTATTTTCCCCACCAACCGGTAGCGCCTCTTTCTGTTCTTGGACTGTCGGATGTTCAATGGGGGACCATTGAGCATGGGTACGCCGCTCGTGTTGCGTACACAGGGGAGGGGGGTGGTAGTCGAGCTCCGGTCCGGGTTTCTCAGGCAGCGTTGCTGCTTTTGGGTGCTCCCAAAGGTAGGGTAGCTTCGGCTACTACTTTCCGCGAAGCGCTGATATGTGGTGGCTTCGGGCCCGCCTCCTCACTCATCATCGGCCTCTAGCTCGCCTGGTTCAGCCCTAGGGGCTGCTTCCGGTGCAGGCTAGCGCGTTCTGCGCTGCCATCCCCCCAGGGGTATGGCGGCCGCGGACATTCCGGTTGTGTTGGAGGTGATGGTGGTGCCCTGGTTGCCCGGGCTGATCCATCGCGTTGATGTCCACACCTAACGTGGTTGCGGTAACCGGTGTCTTCGGTCACTTCTACACCTAACCTCGACTACTGTGCCATTTACTTCTTGGTAATGTCTCGGCAAACACTGGGGCGCTGGCTTCGGTTTCCCTCTGCGGACGCCGCAGTGTTGACTACGCTCGCTGCACCTCGCATCTCTAGCCTGGCTAATCATGCAGTGCCTTCTCACAGGCGCGTAACGCGCTCCGGTCCTATCGGGGCTTGGCGTAGCTATCGGTGCTCAGCTGGGTTTGGCCTCCGCAAGCCCCAGCTGACTAGGTCGGCTCAGTCCTCTCATGCTGGTACGCCTGCTGTGGTTACTAGTGCTGGTCCGCCGGCTTCTGCTTCCGGCGGGTCGCCTATTGTGGGGTACCCGGTGGGTGCCCCTTGCCACTGGCGTTCCTACGGGCAGCCTTCGTGGCCTACCCCCGCGGGGACTCAGTACCCTCCGCAGCCTGCCTTCTCAAGTTACGCTGCACCCCCGTACGTGGCTTACCTACCCCAGTCGTGCTGGACTTCTGGGCTGGACAGTCTGGTATGGTCTTTCAACCGGGGCTCCCGCTCGCTGGAGCCCCTCCAGGCTATCGGTCCTAACTCCGCGCTCCGCCGTCGGCTGCCCAGCCGCTGGCTCCAGGTGCTGTCGGGGCTTCTTCTGACCCGCTTTCGAACGGGGCAGTTGCGCCGCTTCTGCAGCGGATTGTCTCCCCTCTGGGGGCCCGTTCAAGCTGCGGTGGTACACCCTGGTACCGGGCCGGGGGCGGGCGGTGTACCCTCCACTACCCTTCGGCTTATGTGCCTGGGACTTGTGGTGTCGACCCCATGCCTTCTCCGCCTGTACCCTCGTCAGGTCGGGCTGGGTGCATCGAGCCTCGTTGCTCCTGCTGCCCATCTATTCCAGTCCGCTTTGTCCCCCTCTGGAGGCCCTGGTAAATCGCCGCCCAGTGGGCTACGCCTTGCCCACCGCCTTCTTCCGGTGGCCTTTTTATCCGCCGTCATCGGCTTGATTTCCGGGTGGCCGTTATCCGCCGTCGTTGGCGTTGTTTTTCCGGCTTAACCACAGCTTCTGGTCTCCTCTTACGGGGCTGCTGCTCGGGTGTTGTTTGCCCACCTTCCCTGGTGTTGACTTTAAACTCTCGGCGCCGCTGACCTGTCTCCCTTGTCGGGATGTCGCGCGCCTTGGGCTCTCGGGCATCCCTTCAGGGATGCTGTAGGTCTCGTTGGTTCTCTTGATCTACTCCAGTCTGCTCTTTGGCAGGGCTCCCCTACGGGCGGCCTAGCTTGAGTGGCTCATCACCCCCTGGCTGGCATGTCGCCTTTCCTTGGTGTGAAAGCCCTCTCAGCCTTGTGTATCCCCTGGGTTACCGCGTCATTCTCTGACGTTGCTCTAGTTTCTTCATGCAGGGTCCCCCATCCGGGGGGTGCTCCTGCCCTGCCTGTGGGGGCCTAGCCCGCCTCGGCATGGGCATGGGGCGCATCCTGCCGTGCTACAGCATGCATCTATCGTCGAGATCCGACCTTACCTTTATGCACTCGGCTCTCGTCCCCGGCTCCCATGGGTTTTCAGCTCTGGGTCGCTGGCGCTTCCGTCGCTGCCCTTCGTGGCGGCTGACGGTTGCTGTCCCGGTAGCCTATCTCCTTCGTGGTGCTAGTCCGGTCCTTCCATGTGCACCATCGGGTACTTGAGGCCTCTGGTCGCTGCCAGTTAGGCGCTTGGGCCATCTAGGCCTTGGCTGTCTTGCCTCTTAGCTCTGGCTGTTGGCGTACTGCTACGCTAGCCTTGTCCGCTGTCGTCCCGCGGAGCTTGGATCTGCTATGATGCAGCTTCGCTGCTCCCCTCCTGGGGATCAGCCCCGGCCTAGCGCCGCTTTTCCGCGTGCGGGCCTAGTTGACAGTTACCGTCCGGCGTTATTCCTGTTCTCCTTGGTTCTAGACCGTTTTTCTGGCCTTGGCTTTGATGCTGGTCTTTTGGTCTTTAGCCCCTGGCTGCCTTGGGAGGTCGTGGCCTAGAGCCTTGGGGTCTGGACCGCCTTGGCCTAGGCCTTGGGGCTTTCAATCGGCTAGGTTGCTCTCGTACTTAGCCCTTCATCTCCATTCGGGGTAGCTGGCCCTGGTTTCTTCCCACGCAGCTTGGCGGGGCCCTTGTCGGGCCTGGCTAGGGCTGAGGCCCTGCTGCTTGGTGTATTACCTTGTTCCCCCTTCGGGGTTTAATGAGCCTTTGCCTATGCTGGTCTAGCGTTGCCCCCTCCAGGAGCTTCACTGGGCCGGCTCAGGCCTGTGGGTAGGCTCTATGTCCTTCTCCCGTGGCCTTACACCCCGATGAAGAACCTGATCATTGCGCCTTGGCTGTTCTTCCTTGCCCTCTGTCCTCACTTTTGTGCTGGCGCGAGACCTCGGCCTACCTGCCGGCTGGTGCCCCGGGGCCTAGCCGGCTCTTGCCGGTCTCGGGCTTTGGTTTTTCGTCTGACGCGTATGCTCGGGTTCCCTCAATTGGGGCTTGGATCCCACCCCGGTGGATGCCCTCGCCCCCATCTGGCCTCTGTTTCGTCCTTTGCTCTGGTGGTTTGGCTCTGTGCCTAACCTACCCGTGCTCCCAGGCCGAACTCCTAGCCCTTGAGGTCCTTTCGACTTTCGCTCTGGAGCCGCCTACTGTTGGGTCGGTGTCTTGACCGTGGATCCCTTCTCCGTTTGTTCGGGAGTTAGGGGCTGGCTTTGGCAGCTCTCGCAATTCCTTTGGTCTCCCAGCTGACTCCCCTGGTCCGCTGTCCTCCTCGGGGACCTGGACCGGGTTTTGGGTCGGCTCGATCATGCCCCCCTTTGGGGCTCGTCGTACGGCCTTACTTCGGCCCTTGTTCCGGCCTAGCGTTGGGGCTCGTCCGGGCCTAAGCGTTGGTGTGGACTCGTCCGGCCTAACGCAGTTGTGCTTCCGATTCGTCGGGGTCTTCTAATGGGGTTCCCCCCCCTCCCGCCAGCGGTTTTCCGGTTCCGTTGTTCGAATCCTTTCCTTGTGGGTTTCTTGCCACGCCTTCCTGTCTCAACTGGGCTGCCTAGTGGGAATCCCCGCGACGGGGTATTTCCTAGTTTGGTGGGTTCTCAGTAACAAGGCCTTCACAGTGGCTGTCTTCCTCATTTGTTCTTGGCAGTTGGACTTGGTCTTGTCTTCCCGCGTGCCTTGCGACTGGTTCTTGTGCTTTTTCCCCTTAGTACCCGCGGGGTCCTGGGGGCACGTTCGGAGTTGGCTCTGTCTCCCCTGTCCTTTACGACCTGGGAGCCCTTGACATGGTGGCTCCCACTTCCGACTGGGGATTTTATCCCCTCTATCCTAGTCGGTCAAAGTGCCCTGAACTTTAAAGTCCGGTTGGGAGCTTTCGCTCCCGGTTTTGGGAATGTTCCTCTGGGGCGTAAAACCCCCGCTGTGAGTCCTTCTTCCATGTCTGACGTCTCGATTGTTACGAGTTGGTAACTCCCTTTTCTCGAGGCTTTGGTGATCCGTAATCGGTATCTCGCCCGATCGGATAGCACCTCTCCGGTGACTCTTCACTTTCTTCTCCTCTGGAGATATGTGTCGAAGCCGCTATGCTTTCCGCGGACCTCTTCTCGTGGCAAATCCTTATGCCCGTTGCCGGAGTTTCGGCGACCAGCTACTTGTTTGCCTCCTCGATACCGATTTGCCGTTCGGTCCAGAAGTTCCTTATGTTGGGATCATTCTGTCCTTCTACGACTTTGTCACCTCTCTCTGCTGCAGTCGCCAACTGGTTAGCCAAACTCTTGCTCGGGTTTCCCACAGTTAGTGAGCTCCCGGCTCGGGTCGCCTCTCTAGGCTCGACTCGTGTTCCTCGCGGATCTACCCTCTGGGTTCTCCGCCTGTGTAGACCTACCGACTCAATTTTCTCGTGGTTTTACCCACTTTGTCTACTTTTCGGGCCAGGTTTGACTCTGGCCCGATCTGAGGAAGTGCTAGTTTATCTTATCTGCCTTTGACTTCTCTTGCTCTTCGGTTGCCCGGTTCTGGGCCGCGGCTCCGGGTTTGCGGAGGTCTGCCTCGTTCTTTTCCCGGTGGTTCTGTCTACCTCCGAGTCAGGCCTGAATCGTCCCTCCACCTCCTGACTCGTGGACAGTCTGATGTGGGACTTTTCGCTTATTTTTGAGCTTGGTTGGCTGTTTCCGTCATTACCGGCTGTCTGGGATTTTCGTCAACAGCTCAGCCTAACCACAGCCTAGGTGTTTCGGTTCGGTCCTTCGTGACGTTGGTTCGTTCCCTTGACTCCTGCAAGGCGTCCGTTCTGACCCGAAGCTAGTTCCCTCTTGTGGGTCTGAAGTTTTCTAATCGCGAGTCTCTTGGCGAAGCCCCCAGTCGTCCTTGGGTGCGGCTTCGCTCTTCCCTCGCCTTATTACTTACCTTTTCGGGTCCCTTTCCTGGCTGGATTAGCTCGGAGCTTTCCTTCTCCTTGTAGCTGCTTCCTCCGGGTCGGGGTCGGACTTTTCTCTCAGCCCTCCACGGCTGGGGCCTTGAGCCTTCATTCAGTCTCTCAACCTTTATCTCCCCCGGGCCTACTCCCCGCGGGGTTCTTCTGTGGTGCTCTGATCGGGCCCCGCGCCTCCGTTTTTTTGGGGTTAGGCTTCTTTGCCCCCGCGTCTTTACGCGGGTCCGCATTGCGCTTCTCTGGTTCCCGCCCGGATCCTCAGTTGTTCGCGAATGCTGTGAGGCCTGTTCTCCGCCTTTGCCGCGGGGTGCTTCGGGCCTTTGTCCAGGGCCTCCGTCGCACTCCAGTCCTGTCGGGCTCTTCCTTGCGCCTATTCCTTAGGCTTGGGATTTCTCTGCGGGATTCGCGGCTTCGGGCCATCCTCAAAAAACTTGGCCAGTCCTTTAATCACATTATAAAGTCTGATTTCCTCTTACCCACCCCTGGTGTACTCCAGTATCTAGGTGAGTTATTGTCTTTCTGACTTTTAGAATCTAAATTCCATGTGTTTTTGGGCGCTGGCGTTTGTGGTCTACCTTTGACTGCATCCATGGCTGCTTCTCTGAAGATCGTGCTTCCCACTCCGACTAAGTGTGCGATCTGGTGTTGATTGAATATTCATTCAATGGGGTTAATGCATATGTTTCAGTCAACATTGGTGTAAAGGAAATCAGTTTTCAGTGTCAAATATTTATTCAAAAACACATATGTTTTATAAATCATCTAACTGAGCCGGGATTTCCTTTCCAATGTTGACTTCCCACTTCCAGGCCCGCCCCACAGCATTATATGTACATACAACGCGTCCTTGTGGGCTTGAGCCAAACGGAATTAAGGAATATCTAAGTCGACAGGGTGTACCTGGTCACTGGTCCGAGACCATTTCTCTTTTAGGGGTGTTATTATTGTAATTTGGGGCATTCCACTTCTCAGAAGGGAATGCATATGTTTCAGTCAACATTGGAAAGGAAATCAGGCGTTCATTATATGATATAAAACATAATGTGTTTTTGATAATATTAGGCGCTATAAAATACATGCAGAGGACATCGCAAAGAAAGTTTAGTGTTAAAGTTACATACACGCTAATTTTTAGTTTTACATAATGTTGATAATTATGTTCAAAGGATTCTCAACATTGATGATCTTACAAATTATTAGCTAATTAAGAAAACAATATGAATAGGGAACTGAGGGCGCTCCATGTTACCAATAATCTCACGGCCATAGTGACGTTTCAGCCTTCTCGCGGCCATTGGATACTCATGTCTATAGTTTTGTCCCATTCTGATTGTCAAAACAAGGTAAGTTACTTTTGAGTATCTAACATGTCTAAAGTTTGTATTACTTTTTAAATCGACGCCCATTTGCAGTGATTATATTCCACTAAAGAAATAACTACTTCACCTATTACATCAATACCAAATACGAGTAGGACCTCCTTAACTTCGGATGTAAAGATTTTACCACAGTATCCCATTGAAGGGTAGAGGCCAATGGAAGTCCCATCTTTCCCCACACACCTTCAGCTGGCCATGATAGCAAAAATAGTGTCTTTCCCAAGGTCTCAATTCATTTTACGCAGGGAATTTCAATTGAGTGTATAGCATGTGGCATTGAGGGAATCTAATATGAATACGCTACTCGAGCATTCATGCTGAATAGCGTTTCGGTTTACATTTAGTCCCACTTTTAAAAAACTAGAATACAGTGACCTTGTGTGAGACACACTATATAATCCTATCAACTTCTACCCTTTTTTTTTTTTTTCCCTAACATTCCATCACACACTGCCTTATTGTTGCAAACATGCCGCTTCCAATTCGACCCAAGCGAGAACAAACGCAAAGCGTAGCGTGTGATCTCCTTTAATGCCAGTGGATCTGCCCCGTTGAAATTTAATTGAATTGCGATTTTATCAGTCAAAATGTTACTAGATTTGAAGAAGGCCTTTGACATGCTAAACCATTTGACAGTATAGTGCAAGTTTATTTTCCGTATATGGGCAATGGTTTTAAGATTCATATTACCCTCAAAAGAAGCTTAACTTCATGAGGGGTCACTCTCAAATTCATGTCTTCATTTACCTTGCTGAAAGACTGTTTTGAATTTGATATCTGAAATAATCAATCCAAGAGCATATCAATCTAAACAGTAAGTGTTAAATTTTAAGTCAATGTACTTTATGGAATCCCCATTTTAACAGCCAAGTGCTCATTTTAATATCAATTTGGTTTAAAAATTTACAACAACATTTGAAGACTCCCTTGTGTTAGGAAATAACACTAAAAGTGTTGAATGCTAAACTCTAGTTATAAAACAATTGAACACCAAAGTGCTCACTTGCTTTCCGTAGATAACATGTTGGTTAACACCATTGTGTAAGTGTGACACTCAAGTTTTCGCTGTGACCAGTACCACTTTACAAACCATAACCTAACTTAGAAAGCAAGGACCTGTGTGGATATGACTCACAACCTTTAAAAGCAGTTCATGTTCGGGTTTACTGGTATCAACCAAAACCCGCCAAGCTTGTTAATAACAACCCATATTGAAAAAAAATTACACACAAAACCCCAGCTTTTTTCCCCGCCCCCACAAAAAATAAAAATGTGGTTTTTTTTCATCATTTTTTTAACAAATCCATCCACAAGGGTTATTTTTTGCATTTCAAAAACAAGAATGTTCCCTTAAATCAAACAGGGAGCCGATAGTCGTATGAAAAATCACACGTTTACCACTTCACTTGTTGACTAACCGTCCGCACCAGGGAGGTACCCGAAAAACTTTGTTGCCATGAATGTGCACTCTCATCCACTAAATTGTGGAGGCACATTGATACTGGTCTGCCTTCTGTGTGAATGTAAAATTTCTATCAAAAAGAATGCTAGGTGGGCCCTGCAATTGAGTGAAACTGCACCTTCCAAATCACTTTATTTTGCATTTGAATGCTGTGCCATACTTTGCCTGGGAAGTTCAAATGTGTGCAGCTAGGAAAATTGGTATTTTAGTCAAATTAGTATAACTTTGGTTTGGCATGGGCAAATTTATTTTTTTAATGAAAATGCTCAGAAACTGCTCATTTCAATGACATTATAATTTACATTAGATTCTTCATAGATCTCTTACAAAACCACAATTTAAATGAGTAAACTTCTTTTGAATCAGCCTGTAGTACCAAAGTCTGGCAATGGTGAATTATTCTCCTTTGGCAAGCACATGCAACAATAAGTAACACATAACTTAACAAAGAAGCCTATAATAATAGTGGATGCAAATTTGTAAAATGGTGGTGCAACATCAGAGTGCACGGTCCGGCAAAGTTTTACAGAAAAACAAGCCCAGTTTACATCAAATTACATAACCAATGCTGTTCTATCTCATGTGTCTGCAGATGAAGAGAGACAAAGGACAATATCTGAGACCAGTAGTAAAGGAAAGAAGAGGAAAAAAGGAGGATCGCCTAAGGAGAAGGAGAAAGGACGCAAGAAGCGAGGAGAATCCAAGACTAGTGGTAAATATTATCTATATTTACATTTATACTAGAGTAAAAGAAGTGTTTTGAAAACATCACATACCTTAATGAATGTAGATAATATCAAGAGAAGATATCAGTAGCTTCCCACAATGCATTGCTTCCGATGGACGTTTTTGTACAGGTACTGATGTGAATCGTTAGAGGTGAAACGTGGCTAAATTGACAGTACTGATCACAAACTTGCATTTTAAAAATATTTCATCTCTAACGATTCACATGACTACCTGTACAACAATCTCCATTGGAAGCAATGCATTGTGGGAAGCTACTGATATCGTGTCTTGATAATGTGTGTGGTCTTACTGCCAGACATAAACTCAAGATTGTGATGTCAAGGAGTCATGTAGATTCTGTAACCAATAGCTTGCAGTTGAGAGTCCAAGATCAAGCCTTGTCAGCTCTCAAAGATCATTAATACTATCAGTATTAAATAGCCCAGATTTCTCCCAGAGCACTGCCCCAAAATTGGACTCTACTACTGCCTGAGCAGAGCCCAAATTTGGACTCTTCTCCCCGAGCAGAGCCCAAATTTGGATTCTTCTCCCTGAGCAGAGCCCAAATTTGGACTCTTCTCCCCGAGCAGAACCCAATCTGGTGGACTCTTCTCCCTGAGAGAGCCCAAATTTGGAATCTTCTCCCCGAGAGAACCAATTTGGACTCTTCTCCCTGAGCAGAGCTCTAAATTGACTCTTCTACTTGGAGCAGCAGAACCCAAATTTTGGAGTCATTTCCCCGAGCAGAACCCAAATCTGGACTCTTTTCCCGGAGCAGAGCCCAATCTGGACTCTTCTCCCTGAAGCAGAGCTCGAATTTGGACTCTTCTACCTGAGCCGAACCCAAATTTGGAACTCTTTCCACTGAGCAGGAACCCAAATTTGGACTCTTTTCCCTGAGCAGAGCCCAAATTTGGACTCTTCTCCTGAGCAGAGCACAAATTGGACTCTTTTCCATGAAAGCAGAGCCCAATTGGGAACTCTTTTTCCCTTGAGCAGAGCCCAAATTTAATCTCGTCTCCCTGAGCAGACTCCTGCTGTACAAAAGTTACAGGTGGGCTACCAGAGAGGGATGAAATGTAGTTGGGAAGACTGCCACTGTTAAGAACCAAGCATCAAGTGTAACTAACTAACAAAAGGTTTATTCAAAATATTTACTATTACTTGTATTTAAAAGTTGTTCACATTCTTGTAAATGCTTGACAAGTTTGTTCACACTTTATCGTTCATTTTGACTTTTTTAAAAAACATCAAATTGGTACAAGAAATGTGTAATTACATTTAACCGACAAAAGACATCATAAGTGACAGTTAAGTCTGAAGCTGCAACCAGACAGAATATGACTTGAGTTACTTACATGTATGAAAAACTCTCCGATGTATGATCTGGGCAAAATATTTGTCAAAACACAAAGGAAAAATCAGTCAGTCATGGTGAGATATCTAATTTGATCTCAGAAACACCTTAGCACAGAGAAGTCGCGGGGAGTTCAGGCAGCGGAGGGGGCTAATCATACTATCACTGGGACTATTGACTCAGAGGATAGGAACGAGAGGAAAAAAAGAAGAGTTCATTAACCGAAAAACCTGTTAATATTAGGCGCTATAAAATACATGCAGAGGACATCGCAAAGAAAGTTTAGTGTTAAAGGGCATAACACGCTAATTTTTAGTTACATATGTGATAAATTATGTTCAAACGGATCTCAACATTGATGATATTACATAAATTAATTAGCTAATTAGAAAAACAAATAGAAATCGGAGAATGATGGGCGCATCCATGTTAACAATATTCTCACGGCTCCATAGTGAAGTTTTCAGCCTTCTCGAGGCCATTGATACTCATGTCTTTTTTAGGGGTTTTGTCCCATGATGATTGGCAAACAAGGTAAATTACTTTTGAGATCAAACATGTTATAGGTTTGTATGACTTTAAATCGACGCAGATCTGCAGTGATTATATTTCCAATAAAGAAATAACTACTTCACAGATTAACCATCAATACAAATAACGAGTAGGCCTCCTTACTTCGGATGAAGAGATTTTACCACAGTATCCCATGAAGGTAGAGCCAATTGACAGTCCCACCGTCCCACATACACCTTTCAGCTGGCCGATTGATAGCAAAATAGTGTCCTTCCAAGGTACGTATTGAAGGTCTTCAATTGATTTTACGGGGGAATTTCAATGATTTGTTTTTTTTATTTAAAAAAAAAAGCATGTGGCATTGAGGGACTGAATAAATGACTTACCGAGCATTAACAATGCTGAAAAGCGTTTCGGTTGACATTGTATAGTCCCACTTTTTAAAAAAATTAGACTACAGTGGACATTTTGTGAGACAAACTATCTATAAAATCCGCTAAACTTCTAACATTCCATCACACACTTGCTTTATTTTGTTGGCAAATGGCCGCTTCCATCGACCCAGTGAGAACAAAATCAAGCGTTAGCGTGATGATCTCCTTTAATGCCAGTGGATCTGCCCAGTGAAATTATTGAATGAGGGATTTATAAGCAAATGGTTCTAGACTTTGAAGAGGCCTTGCAGTGCTAAAACACATTTGAAAGTAAATAGGGACAAGTTATTTTCAGTTATATGGGCATGGAATGGTTTTAAGATGGTCATAGTGCCCTCAACACCTGAACTTTCTGAGGGGGTGGTCCTCTCCAAATTCATTCTTCAGTAACCTTGCATGAAAAGACTGATTTTGATTTGATAATCTGAAAAATACATATAATCCAAGAGCATATCAATATAAACAGGTAAGGTGTTAAATTTTTAAAGTAATGGACTGTATGAATCCCCATTTTAACACCAAGTGAGCATTTTTAAATATTCATTTGGTGTTAAAATTTACACCAATTTGATGACCCCTTTGTTAGGAATACACTAAAAGTTGTGAATTCTAAAATCCTAGTTATAAAAACATTGAACACCAAGTGCTCACTTGCTTCCTAGATAAATAAATGTTGGGTAACACCATTGTGTAAGTTTGGACAGCTCAGTTTTCGCTGTGACCAGTACCACTTTACAACCATAACCTAACTTAGAAAGCAAGGACCTGTGTGGAGATTGAACTCACAACCATTTTAAAGCAAGTTATGTTAGGGGTTGACTGGGATCAACCAAAAACCCGCCCAAGTTGTTAATAAACCAACCCATATTCAAATAAAATTGAGAAAAGAAAATAATATTTTTAAAAGTTTAATCAGAAAACGGAGGCTATATAACAGTTAGCATTGGAAAATTTGACCTTTGACCTATTCATGACCGTTCTCAAAAATATTTTCAATATTAGGATGTCATAAGGATCATTTCAGTTAACTTCAGCTCAATCGGACGGAGGATTTTGGAAAAAAATGACCTTTGACTACTTAAGGACCTTTGATCTCGAAAATATTTCAAATCTGTTTAGAATGTCATAAGCATAATGGCAGTTAAATTTCACGCTCAATCGGAGCATTTTGGAAAATTTGACCTTCGACCTCCTAATGACTTTGATCTCGAAAATTATTTCAAACATGTTAGGATTCATCAGGATCATTTCATTAAATTTCAGGCTCAATCGGAAGGATTTGAAAAAAAATGACCTTTGACCTCTTAATGACCTTTGATATCAAAATATTTCAACATGATTTAGGAGTGATATTCATAAGGATCATTTCAGCAAAATTTCAGCGCAATCGGACCATTTTGAAAGTTTGACTTTGACCCGTGAATGGACCTCCTGACTGTATGGAATATAACATGCACCAGTACAAAGTAGCACCAATATACAATACAGAAGAATATGTCCGATTGGTCTTTATTATTTTACTCATTTTATTTTTTTACAATTAATAAAGAGTGGTATCTATTATAACCATGCTACGCTAAAAATCAACTTGAATATTCTTTTTTGGTTTGTGATTAGCCACTTTCTTGACTAAGGAGAAAAATAGAACCGCCATACATAAGCAATCTAAATTGAAACCTTCCCGGGAAAATGTGTAACCGCACATGAAGTACGATTTATTTTGCATTCATCAATCGGGTGTAAAAATATTTTATTTTGTTTTTTTTTGTGACGTGATTTGCCGGACTCGCCAGAAAATAATCCTTTAAATGCGATTCAAACAACCCAAGGGCGACTTTGATGGAAGGAAAGGAAAGAAAGGGAGCACTGCAATTAAAATATAAGTCCCCCTACACTAAAGTACAGGGACGATATATAGGTGAAGCGGAGTTGTCACCTTACATATGTACATTTAGAAACCAATTCCACTATCCCTAGATCGAATTGTTAATCTCTGTAAGTAGTTTAACCTTTCTTCGAAATGAAGTAAGGCTTTACCAGCTAAAGAAATTCTGGATCTTGCAGACCAGGTAGGTGCATTCATACTGGCGTTAGACAGGGCGAGCGAGAGGGCGAGCGAAGTGAGCGAAAACCGAAACCCCCCTTACCCGATTGTGCCACAAAATCCCCTATCTCTGCCCCGGTGACCTTGAAAACAATGTCTGTGTACCCCAAATATGAAGCCTGATGGGGGGTCCTTATGACCATTTTTGTGTTTAGCTCTGAATTGCGGGAGAAGGATTTTCTAGATTTTGCACCAAAACATTAATTTTATTCTGCAAATTAACTTGAACCCACATCTTGTGTACACCCTATTTGAGGGCTGGGTCAGGGGTCCTCTGGATTGAATTAGGCTTAAATTGGCCCAAGCATTTGGCATAGCGCATTTTAAGCTCTGGTGTTGCCAGACAGAAGAAGCAAGGAGAAGAAGAAGAAGGGAGAAGGAGGAAGAGAGGAGAAGAAGAGGAAGAAGGAGAAGAAGGAGGAGAGAGAGAAGGAGGAGAAGAAGAAGAGGCGAAGAGAATTAAGAAGAGAAGAGGCGAAGAAGAAGAGAAGGACGGATAAGAAGAGGAGAAGAAGAGAAGAGAAAGAAGAAGAGAAGAGGAGGAGAAGAAGAAGAAGTTTCTTTCTGCTCCTTTTTTTTTTTTTTTTAAAACTAACAAAAAATACTCCTGTGAAGAGAGATGACTACCAATTGAAGTTAAACAGTAAGTGACTACTACATGTGCTTATGCAGTCATGTTCTGGGCAAATTGAAGTATGAAGCAATGGAGCAATACGAAAATTCCCAGCCTAGGTTACAGTGAAATATAAGAAAATCAAAGTCACTTTTTTCTCCATTTTAGATATTTCTCTAGCCAAATACAATTGTAAGAAATCTATGATTGTCTAATCTATATGAAATTAGAATATACACAATATCTGGTGCCTCAAAATCTCTTGTTGCACCTTTAAATATAAACCAACAGCAAAAAAACAGCCATGAAAAGTAAGTAGTTTGATGTGTGATTTAGTGCTTAGTCATTGTAGGCATGCTTAGTAGTGCTGGAATTCGGTCAGTAGGCTACAGAACATACCGTTTCCCCTTGCTGGGGCCAGATCATGATAAAAGAAAGGAAAGATTGCTTAGTTCCAGGAATAGTCATAATAAGAAGTAGTACAAACATAGAGGAAATGGTGATGCCTTGATTCCATGTGCCCGGCGATGCACCACTTGGATTGTTTGAAAAAAAAAAAGGAATAATTTTCACTATTTTTTTGTTTTTGAGATGGAGATTTTGTTGAGTGTGAATACCGGGTTCAGAAGAATAAGAGTGGAGAGGAAAGTATTTGAAAAGATTTTGCACAAACCCTCAAGGTTATCACACCCATGTGTGAGATCGATGATGCTGTATGGGAGTGAGACATGGTGTTTTTGAGGGAAAATGAGAGGGGATGGTGAGGACAGAAGAGAGAGCAATGATGAGATTGGTGTGTGGTGTGAAGTTGATGGATAGGAAGAAAAAGAATGAGGACTTGATACAGATGTTGGGTTGCAAGAAGCGATGAATTGGTTGCAAGGCGAATGGGTACTTGTATGGAATTTATAACAAGCACCAGTACAAGTAGCACCAATCACCATCCGAAGACCTATTGTCCGTATTTGTCTTTTTCATTTTCTCATTTTTATTTTTTTTTACAATTAATAAAGATGGTTAATCCTATTATAACCATGCTACGCTACAAAATCCACTTGATATTTCTTTTTTTGTTTTTCTTTCGCCTTTCTTGACTAAGGAGAAACACATAGAACCGCCATACAAAAGACATCTAAATTTTGGGGAAACCTTCCCCGTGAAAATGTAACCGAACCTGAAGTACGATTTTTTTTTGCATTCATCAATCGAGTAAAAATATTTTATTTGTTTTTGACGTGATTGCCGGACATCATCGCCAGCCATAATCCTTTAAATGCGATTTCAACAACCAAAGGGCAATTGACTGGAAGGAATGAAAGGGGCCGCTGCCATTAAAATATAAATCCCCCCCCTAGCAATCATTACAGGAACTATATTATAGGTGAAGCGGAGTTGTCACCTTACAATCTGTTACATTTAGAAACCAATCCTAATATCTGATCTCCTTAATCGTTGTTATGCCCGCATGTACGTAGATTTAAAACCTTTTCTTCGAATGAATGTAAGGCTTTAAAGAAATTCTGGCTCTTGCGACACAAGTTAAGGTGCATTCATACTGGCGTAAGACCGGCGAGCGATGCGAGCAAGTGGCGAAAACCGAACCCCCTACCCCCGATTTTGCAACAAATTCCCCCTATCTCTGCCCAGTTACCTTGAAACACTGTCTGTGTACACCCAATATGAAGCCTGATGCGGGGGTCCTTATGACCCATTTTTTGTGCTTATAGTCTTGAATTGGGGAGAAGGATTTTCAGATTTTTGCACCAAAAAATTTAATATTTCCTCTCAAATTCCCTTGAACCAAATCTTTGTATCACCCTATTTGAGGGCTGTTCAGTGGTCCTCTGGATTGAATTTGGCTTAATTGGCCCAAGCGTTTAACACTAGAAGCATTTTAAGCTCTGTGTGTTTGCCAGAAAAGAAGGAGAAGAGGAGAAGGAGAATAAAGCGGAGAAAATAGGATAAGGAGAAGAATTAGGAGAATATATAGGCTTATAAGAAGAAGCGATACGATACTCAGCATCCGCTCTACCGAAGACATCCTGAGGAGAATAAGATTATAAGAAGATAAGTATCATAAGCAGCAGAAGAGTAGGAGAAGAAGAAGAAGTTCTTTCGCTCCTTTTTGGTCATATATTATACCAATATACTCCTTTGAAGAGAGATTGACTCCCAATTGAGTTAACCGTAGTGATACCTACATTTTCTTATTTCAGTCATGTTCTGGCAAATTGAATTTTTGAGCAGATGGAAGCAAATACGAAATTCATCCTATGTTTTACATTGAAATATAAGCAATCAAAGTAACCTTTTTTCTCCATTTTAAGATATGTCTCTAGCCAAATACATGTAAGAAATCTATTGATTTTCTAATCTCTATGAAATTACTAATATAGCACAATATCTGGGTGGCCCTCAAATCTCTTGTTGCACCTTTTAAATTATAACCACAGCAAAAGGTACCTTTAGCGCATGAAAATAGGTAGTTTTGCTGTGTGATTTAGTTGCTTAGTCATCTGTCGGCAGATTGCTAGTAGGCTGGAATTCGGTCAGTAGGCTACAGAACATACCGTTTCCCCTTGCTGTGGCCAGATCAGATAAAAGAAGGACGCATTGCTTAGTTCAGGAAATTAGTCCATAATAAGAAGTAAGTACAAAAAATAGAGGAAATGGTGCTCCTTGATTCCAGACGGTGTGCCCTGCGATCAAATTTGATTGACAAGTGGAATAATTTTCACTTTTTTTTTGAGAATGGAGATTTGTTGAGTGAATCCCGGGTTCTAGAATAATAGAGTGAGAGGAAAGTATTGAAAGATTTTGCCCAACCCTCAAGGTTCTCAACCCATGTGTGAGATCGATGATGCTGTATGGGAGTGAGACATGGTGTTTGAGGGAAAATGAGATGGGATTTTGAGGACAGAGAGAGAGCAAAGGTGAGAGCGGTGTGTGGTGTGAAGTTGATGGATAGGAAGAAGACTGAGGACTTGATACAGATGTTGGGTTTGCAAGAAGCGGTGGATTGGTTGGCAAAGGCGAATGGGGTACGTTGGTATGGGCATGTGCTGAGGAGGGATGACAAGCATGTTTTAAAAAAAGGCTTTTGAGTTCGAGGTGTGCGGTTCAAGGAGGTGGCGATGGCCAAAGAAGACATGGAAGAAGCAAGTGGTGGAGAAGAATAGGAGAGTTGGGTTGAGGATGGTTAATGCACTGAATCGGGCAAAGTGGAGGGAGGGGTAAAGGCGATTGCTGCGAGTGTCAGGTAAATCCAGCCACCACCATTCACAGGGACAAAACCGGAATTTAAAACCTCGGATTTACTAACACTACATGTTTCAACAACAGATTAGATGTAGCATCTTGGGCGAGATGAGTGGCATCAGCTAAACTGGCAAATTTCTTACTACTTTAGCCCAGCACTCTGATACACTTCCTATTCCTCAAGTTCCTGATATCTTGCTGTGGTAGACTTTTATTTGAGGCAGGCTGATGTGGGTCATGTGAACAAGGTGAAAAAACCATTTCAGCCGTTGTTTATGATCCGTGAATCCTATGATACCAACACTGATCCTAATGTCCTGGTTCTTGATTCGGTCTCTTCTAGTTTTCCTGCTTTTGTAGGCGGCTTGTTTTAAATAGTTGTTGATCCTGTTTTGCACTGATAACCTGAAGTCAGGATGAAAATGCTCTTCCTGCTATTTCTTAATGGAAAAAAATGAACAACTTGCAAACCTTTTTTTGTAGTTAGATGTTTTGCAGTTTAGGCCATTTCTTAAAGTCAAATTGATAAATTGCCCTATGCTGAGAATAACACTTAAAGTGTACTAACAGGCTAAGTATGTTTTAACAGATATCTTTGCGATCTGAAAGAAATAATATCTACTGCCATATTGATTGCCTTATTAGCAGCATTAACTAATAAATGTTGCCCATGGAGGTCGCCATATTCGGCAGTGGTGACGTCGCTCGGCATTGGTGTCGTTGTATGACTTTGTAAGGTCAATTGATACAACAGTCTAAGGAATGTCTTGGGAACTCCTGGTCAGAAAATCGGATTATATATTGTGTCTAGTAGAAAAGCATAATGATCGCTTAAAACTGGGGCGGATTCTTGAACCGACTAAGCTGAACGGTTTGGTTATGACATTCCTAATCTTTCACTGGCTACTATTCAAGACACCCTATGTACTAAATACCATCATGATTGCAAATTTTCTCATTGCCGATCAAAATGGCTGCAATCATACGTAAGATATTATAAACTTTACTTTGATATCAATAATATAGTGTCCATTTTTCTTGACTGAAAGACATTCATTGAACAAAATGTATTTATAAATTGTTGAAAGCGTAATTATATTATCGGCATTTCGCTTTAATTGATTCACTTAGAAGGAAATTGGATCACAAAAATGATACAATAAGCACTGGGCAAAAATATATTGTAAAAGGCTCATCTTTTACCAACTACTTAAATTTTAACATTCCAAAGTTTTCATACAAAGCTAGAGGCCTGATGGATTATTCATGGAAATCAGCACACGCTATGAACATTTTAAACATTCCAAATTTTCCAATCTCCGCATTTTTCATCATTTCCCGGTAGGACCTTGCGTTGATTTTTTGATGAGTATTGTCATTTTCATATGACAAAATTGTGAAAATGTACTTTTGTATTTATCTTTCTTGATTTAAATCAAGGAACAATGTAAATCAAAATAATCAGCTACCTAATGGAAAGTAATTGATAATGTATTTATGGGGGCACCCATGTTGGGTCATATGATAGTCCCCCTTGTCTGCATCAGGTGTGCTGGAAATGTCTGCATTTTCTGGGTTCTGATATTCATTTTTGGTCCCCATCCTTCAACTGCTGTTGGCGAAGGGGGACTATAGAAATTCTCTTCTCTCGTGCGTGTGTGTGTGTGTCCCACGCGATATCTTTGGATCTAAGCAATCGTGGGTCCATCTTTGCAACATATATGTTCTCCTCAAGTATCGTTGGACCCTGCTCTGAAGTGGGTCATGTGGGTCATGGGTCAAGGTCAAATATGGTCAAAAATAGGGTTAAATTGCTAAACCCTTTAAACACTATACTTTTTTATCTAATCAAGTAGTTTGGGTGTCCATCTTCACACCAAAGAGATTTCGCTCACTAGCGGCAGATGATTTCGGGGAGGTGGGGCGTGTGGCATGGGTCACAGGTCAATATTGTCAAACTAGGTCAATTGTGTGCACAATGGTATTAAAGAATTGCTATCAGGCCCGTTGTCATTTGTGGGCGGATGATGAAACTTGGTGGGTTGTGGTCAACGTTCAGTGCAAAAAAAATTTGAAGGTTCATTTCAAGGTCATGTGGGGTCATTCAAGGTCAAATGGATTAATGATGAAACTGGTTGGTGGGTGTGGTCACATTCCTTTCCAAAAAATTTGAAGGTCATTTCACGGTTATGCGGGGTCCTTCAAGGTCAAATGGGATAAAATTGCTATAATCCTTGTCAAATGTGGGTAGTGATGATGAAACTAGTGGGTGTGTCACATTCACTGCCAAAAAATTGAAGGTCATTTCAGGTCAAGGGTGGGTCCTTCAAGTCCAAAACCACAAGTATGTGGTAGATGGACGAAAACTGGGGGTGTGGTCAACATTCAGTTCAAACTGGTTGATGTCATTTCAAGGTCATGTAGGGTAATCCAAGGTCAATCCATACACATGGTATTATGGTCCATGAAAACTGATGGTGTAGTAAGCATTCATGCCGAAAATTTTTTAAGGTCTTTTCAAGGTCGTAGGGGTTTTCAAGGTCAACTAGCTCAATATGTGGTAGGTCATGAACCTTTGTGGATGTGTCAACATTTCTAAACCAAAAATTGTGAAGGTTCATTTCAAGTCAAGTAGGGTCATCTAAGGTCAAATAACTGCAAGTAGTTGTATGGTCCCTTAGGCAAATTTGATACCATCAAATTGCAACAGCTTTGGCATGAGCCTCAGTGGTTTGAGACCCACTTATTTCCATCACAATTCTCCCGGTGATCTTAAAATTATATTTCCCTCCATTTCCTATCGGGCGACGGGCGGGGGACCTTTGTGGTTCGAGAACCGCCTTTACACATTGCATTTTGGCATATTGACATATGAAAGTCACCCATTGTCCGCATCAGGTGGCTGTGGAATGTCTGCATTTCATTGTCACTTAATATATCCTTTACACATTTGTATTTTGGCCATATTGACAAGTCTCCTATTGTCCAGCAGGTGTGCTGTGGAAATGTCTGTATTTCCTGGGTTATATTTTCTCTTTGACACTGTATATCAGTGGCGGGCTCCACGGGGGCTGGGGCTTGGCCCCCCCCCCCCAAATTTTTTGCTTGCCCCCCCAGTTTGCCCCCCCCACCCCTGGCCCAAAAGAAAAATGAGGGATTTTTTGGCAAACTTCGGCGATTTGGGGCCAAAAATCACCACATTTTGGGAAAATCTGCGATTTGGGGCTCAAAATTGTTAAAACAACTCTCCAAATATTTGATCCTTCTGCCCCCCCAGAATTCACTTTTGGCCACCCCAAAGTCTCACTTTGCCCCCCCCCAAAAGAGGTCTGGTGCCGCCACTGTGTAACTCTTAATTATCCTAGGACCATGTAGGCATCGCCATTGCACGCATGCCTACTCAAAAGGGACGAGTCTTTTTATGTTTCTCAGCATGAATACCTCTACAAATTTTCTTATCATTATTTTGCAAATCTAATTGGAATAATCATTTCATTTACAATGCCAAATAATATGGCTGTACACATTATGCATTGATTAAAAATGTGTTTGTTGGAATGACCTAAAATACCGTCCACCTTCATGTCAACCTTTGAATAACATTAGTGAGTCAAGATTTCGATTCTGAAGTCCCAATTGTCCCCTTAACATTAAATGTTTCAAGTCAACAAGTATTCTTTAGATCCATGAAATGTTTACATTTTATCTATTTGTCCTCAAGAGCGCCATAAGTTATCCCTTGTCTTTCCAAGGACGTGTGACGTCAATCAAATAATTGGCAATTGTCGGAAAAAGTAAGATATCTTTTCGTAACTTGAAGTCTAATATGATGTCAGGATGTGGTTTCAAGGCGTGATGAAAATGTGATGACAGTCTGATAAGTTCCAGCCTCATCCATTGGGCCAAGTTCAATATCCCCACATAGCTTATGCTGTACACCCTGCCCCTATGGCAGTGGGGGACAGAATCATACATAACACAAGTCAGAGTTCTCATACCTGAAATCTTGTCTTTTTTTTGCTGTTGAAATGTCCCTGTTTGGTCTACGAAACATTTGGAATAGGCATTAAATATTTACCATACTTAGGTTAAATATGTCAAGTTGACTTCTTAATGATTTGTGATTTTGATAACAACCTTACTCCATCATGGTTTGGACGCTAAGTTTAGCACCAAGAATGCCATGCCAGCGTTATTTAACACTGTAATTTACTATTTATGTTATAGAGAATTTCCTTCATTGGCGTTTCTGTAATCAAGTTCATAGACCGGCTGCTAAGAATAACTTGGCATATTGTATACCATCCCAGTTGCTTCAAGTGCAGAGAAACATATTGTTTGGTATTTCACCCCTTTTAACCCTATGTGGAGCATGATAGCAATTTGCTACATAACTGTATAGAGAGAGTTGCTTAAAGAGGGTCAACAGGGAGACGTATTATGTTATCTGTATCGTCATTATTAATCAACATCTCAAATGGGAAGTCATTTCGGGAAATGGATTTTTCAGGAGTGCTTACAGTCTAGCCCTACGGAGACCAAGAAGGAGTTTCTACATGTAATCTAATTGCAAGGGAGAAATATGGAATTGCAGAACATGAGCAGAAGAGGAATATTACAGCGAGTTATGGTGTGCTTATCTTTAGCATTTTATTAGGTGGCTTCTCAAGTGGCTTATTATTTCAGGAAATGGATTGTGTTGGTGTATGTTCCTTGAGACTATAGCAAACCCTGCAGTCATCTGTATAAAAAATCGAAGAGGGTACAGCAGGGTCTTGATATTCAGATGTGTATGAGTGATATTGGATGCTATATATACATTGGATGCTATATATACTTGCTTTCAAGATTGGATTGGAATTGGAGGAGGACTGCCGTTTGCTATGTACTTTGCTTTATATCGAGTTTTGTAGTGATGTTTTGCAACATCTTGACATGTGTGTTTCTATTGTGCCGCCTTTGCTGAAGCGTTTTATAATGTTAATTTCAAGGATAACATGCAATTGCGCAACCTAAAGCATGCTTTGATATCATTTCCAAACTCAAGCTGAAATAAAGTACAACAAACTGAGGCCCAATAGGATTTGCTTTGCCAGTATATATTGATCATTAGGCCATATTTTTCTTGTCATCTTCCTCATGGATAGAATGTACCACAAAGTCAATTGCAGGAATAGGAGGAAGAGGTATCACACAGCTTATGCCCCTGTTATAATATTTATATTTATTCTAATTATTTCTAGCTATTTCTAGTTTCTAGTTATTTCTAGTTTCTAGTTATTTCTAGTTTCTAGTTATTTCTAGTTTCTAGTTATTTCTAGTTTCTAGTTATTTCTAGTTTCTAGTTATTTCTAGTTTCTAGTTATTTCTAGTTTCTAGTTATTATTAGTTTCTAGTTGTTTGTTGTTTCTAGTTGGCTCTAGTATTTCCCATTTATTTTGATATTAATAAGACCAACATGCTGTCTTTGTGCTCAAAATAACAAATTTCAGAATATTCTGTTGTGGTAGTCACTTATTCTATCGAGTCAAGCTGATAGCATGATCGGCCCTAAATCGGACTGAGTGAACTATATAGCAGTCTCATCCATTGACTTTGCCATTTTGTGTTGATGTGGTTTGACCTATATAATATGCTCAGTGGGTTCCAGTTGATTGCTAAATGTACTGTTAAATTCCAGGCATGCACATAACTGGTGTAGTGATGTTGAAAAGACAAAAATAGATACAAAATAATGACCCTAACAAAATGACAACCATGCTATGACCATGGTCAAGTCAAGCATGGTCAGAACATGAACATAGACGAACATGTTCAATGAGCATGGTCAACTATGGTAAAATACCATGCTTGACCATGGTCAACCATAGGTTGGACTTTGGTGCCATTTCTCAAACCATGGTCAAAGCATAGCCAAGTGCAGTTGGCCATGATCAAGCACAGTTCTACCAATGTTGACCATGGTAAACCATGCTACCATGGTTGACACACTTTTTTTAGTTTGATTTTGTCGAACATTGTTTTTTGAAGTTTTCCTCACTCACAATGATAAAACCTTGAGGTCAGGCTCTCCCTTTCTCTTGATCTCATTCTATATCTCTTGCTGAGTCACACCAGTTATGACTAAAAGCATTCTTATAGACAAAATTCTAGGCCTACAGAATGTCAGTAATCGCATTACTTACAGCATATGCTATACTGCCTCAATGCTAAAGGGGAGTACTCCAGGAGTTGCGTTATCCTGCCATATATTATTAGTGTTATAGATGTTACTCAGATCTGAAAGCCAGAAACTGGTGTAGGTGAGCAAGCCTGTTACTTGAAAGAGATCGGGTAGTGTTCATTGTTGTCGGTGATCTGTGACTTGTGAGGAACCGAGGAAATGCAGAAAAGGACTATAGTATGGCAGTGTTGCTGGATGTGTGGAAGCACTGCATTAATGGAGAATAAACTTGTGATGGTGATTGGGTTAAAACTTAAGGAATGTATATGTGTGGTTACCTGCTTTTCAGAGGAATGTGCAATTGCTCGCATACTGGGCATGTTTATAGTTAACGAGGGAGTTGGAAACAAGTTGAAATTGAATGTGGAGTCAGTGAACTTAACTGATTATGTTTAGTTATGGATAAAATTTGCTTAACCACTGGAAGGTGTCGGTACTTTCCACACTTCATTCATTTTAAGGCCTGAAAAAAGCAATCTTTGAAAAATGTTTATAGCATGAGGTCAAAGTCAGTAGTGAGTCACTCAAGGGGCTTGATTATTTTGCAGTGGATATGCATTTTGCCTAACATTGCTACCTTTTATGTGGAATGCCTGACATTCATATTGGCATAATCCTGAGACAAGGTGGTTGTGAAGGGTAATGAACGTTGAAACCAAAAGTTCAGGTGAGGTCAATTAGTCATGCTCAAGGACACCTTTGCTTCTTGCTTTTAATTGAGGGACGTTTTGGGACCGCGCCGTAATTTGAAAATTCTGCGGCTTTTCAACCCACCCCCCCCCCCCCCCCCCCCCCCCCCACCCCCCCCCCCACCCTCCCCCTAATAAAATACCTGGTTATTCATCAGTAACCTGGACGATTTGTGTTGTCAGGAAACATGGCAAAGTGACAGGTAACAACATAAGGCATGATAATAAACCAAACTTAATGGACCAGGAAGCCCAACAGGTAGTGGGTAAAAAATGGCCTGTCAGTCACTTAAAACAGTTTTCTTGAGGGTTTGTTCAAAGGAAGATGTACTTGCAGTAGTGGAACGTGCTGTTTTATGGCAAGATTACGTTGGTTTTCCTTTGTTTACATACCTGTAAGGGTTTGAGAGTGAGATAGGTGTGGAAGAAACAAGCGTTCCTTGTAGATTATCTAGGGGAAGTGACTAAGGAAGCATTTTTATAATACTGCTTGAAAGATTTGTGTGGATGCTTTCATTATCACATCGTGGTTACAAAGCAATTGGCAGGAGATCTTTTCTTGAAGCGTGTTTAGTGAAGAGTTCAATGTTTTGTTTTTGTGATGTAGCAAGGACCTTGCTGAACCTAGATTGGATTTTGTTACATGTTAAACTTCTCTGAGCAGAGCACATTATAGAGAGGTTTGGTAGGATGGAGCTAGTAGTACTCTACATACTTGAACACTGGAGAGTTAGAGGTGAGTTCAACGCATTGCCAATATCAACTTGACTTGACCATAGACAAGTTTGAATCATATCTCATCGCAAAACTGAACCAAGTTATCCATTCCCTACCAAAGGAACCACAGCCTGTTGTCGTGAAGATCAGACGCTATGAAATCCACCAGCCATGGAAAGAAAGCAAAGTTCCCAGGCATTGTGATCATGGGAAATGTCTCATCTTTTGGGCGGTTTCCAATTTGACAGAATGTCAGAAAAATGTAGCCAGGAATAACCATGCTGTGGTTGTTGACGTCTTTTGATCGGGACTAATGACGATCAGAGTAAGGCTTGTATGAAAATCCTTCATGTATTTAAATATTAAGATGTACATATATGCTAGAAAAAAAAAAAAACTACAATGACAAATGTGGTGTGTGCTGTGATATCTGTTTGTGCATTGTTGTGCATTGTACACGGCCAATTTCTTTATGGTAGTATAGTATTAGTTAATCTTTATTTATTCAGGGTTACTCGGTTCAGTTACAAAAACTGGTCTCCCATGAGCCTTGACGAATACATAAATATACAAAAGCCTGCAAAAACAAATATACTTTGAATAGTAATTTCAAAATCATAGAGACAAAATTAACAGAACTCACTCTAGAACATGAGATTTGAAAGTATTAATGTTCATAGAAATCAATTGGGCATCTTACATCATTCGGAGACTGTTCAAATTGTACTCCTCTAAAAATAGTGTTACGCTGCCTGGTATATGTTAAAGGATGGAATTACAAGAGTGTTAGAAGATTGACTACAGGTATTCTGCATGAACATCAAAATTACATGAACTGAGATGAAGCTAGATGGGGCATAATTTTTAAGACATTTGAAAACAACCAAAGAAGCTGATTTGCCATCTTTTTTTCAAGTTTTTCCGAGAAAAAAAAAAAAAAAGGGGGTTTAAAGAAGTCGTCAAGTCATTAATTGAGGTTCTAATATCAGCAGATAAAAGAACATGAGCCAGCTTTTTTGAGAATTTGAAGAGAGTAGCCACTCAGCACCACCGAGTAGACACATTACCTACCCACAAAATGTACCTCAACAGCAGTATTCCGTGCTTTTTTTTTTTGCCACAGAGACAGATAGTGGTATACACTCATGCTGCCTTCACCGTCGTGAGTAGCTACATGGTTTATTGCGCGGCCTCTCAGCATGCCACTTGGGCGGTATTTCTCATTTGTTTTTGTTTTTTAGATATTTTTTGCCATATATATGCATTTTTTATTAAAACTTGTTTGAATAGGAGGTTTGATTTGAATTTTCTTATGATTTATTCTCCCCTTAAAACACAAAAATGCTAAACAGAAAACAAATGTATAGCGCCCTCAATTTTCTATCAACATGGCGGTGTAGTAACTGCAGATTACAATGGTTGTTGTATGCATTGGTGCTCAACCTCTGGGACTAGTACAGGTTGGGGTTATATCCTCCTCCTTGTGAACAGACTAAATGTTCAGGCATGATCACTGTAACCGACTGATGACTTAGTGTCTGTAAGATATTTTTTTTATGATTTGTACTGAATTGCAAATGAACCATGGAGAACAGAATGAACTCATATAAATTCAGTTTTAGTTTAGAAACCTTGAATTATGATTGGATAATGAACCGTGCATTGATATGTCCTGCATTGTGTATATGTTAATGAGCATACACGGTGTGTTTAGAAAGTGACGTTGCACAGCATTGGATTTATCATTTATGGGTGGGTGTGTGCGGCCTTTTCATTGGAACTTAACTGACTGCAATTGTTTCATAGTTTTATCATAATTTTAATCAAAAATGTGATTTAATAGCATTGGTTCTAATCCTTAAAAGTGGCGACCATTAGGATTTGACGCAGGTAACATAACATTTATCTTTTATTGTACTATAATCGCCCGTTGGGGGGGGGGGAGGGGTGCAGTCGCAACCCAAGAGTTCCACAAAAGATCCACTTTTTGTGGAAATTTTTGAAACAAGGTAAAAAATTTAAAGACATTTTGACACAAAAAGTCCACTTTTTGGTGTGAGATGATTCCAAAAAGTCCAAAAAAGGACCATTTTAGGGGGCTGAGGTCACTTTTTACCAAAAATGGTCCACTTTCCGAAGTCCCGCACTCCCAGAATAAATCCTGCGTATGGGCCTGGACACGATAATTAGTAAATCTGCTTCGTTTTTCTGCATTCACTATATTGTTAAGGCATTGGCAGTTCAAGTGCCATATATTGTAGGTAACTTATGCCGACAAGAATTAGCATGGGAAATGTATACTGACAAACTGCTAGTGACGCACTGTAATTTACATGAATGTCTATGGCAATTGTTGCCACTGAAGGCACCTTGAAGTGAATAAAATGTTGATAGGTGTGTGTTCAATTTGCCTAATTCTAAAACATGCATTTCTTGACATAAAACTTGGGGGATAAACTTTTATCTAAAACCGGGGGATAAACTTTTATAATAAAATGTTCTTTTGGTATTTGTACTGTACCTCTATTTGCAGCAGGTAACTTATGCATAATGGGCTTTTCCGTTTGAAATTTCCACTCCTTCCTGTAAAGGACAGTACGGTAAATAATCCACAGAAGAGATGTATTTTTAAAGCGTTACTCTATAGGCCATGCTATTTTGGACTTAATACTCCCTGTGTAAAACTAAACCAGTGTAATCTAAAGAGGTTTGTGCATTTTCAAAGGTTAATGTTTCAAAGAGTTTCATTGAAGTTCATCTCCCCTGTCAAAGAGACTTACCCAAATCCTTCACGGAGTGGTGTGATGTTAATGGAATAGCCCAAAAGTCAATACAATTCAAAGCGTAATGAACACGAATGCTAACCTTTGACCTGAATGAGTAGGGTCAGTAGTTAAAGGTTCCTTCTTGATGAATGACATTGGCCCAGCATCCATATGTAAAGATTCGTCAATATTTCAACAATGTTTGATATAAGAGCTAAAAACATAATTTTGAAGTGCCATAGAATGCTCTGTAAAATTATATTGGTTCAACCAAAATGTGACCACTTTTTTGCTAGTAACATCCAAACCAAACACTTTTAGCCCTAAGATTTCACAGAGTAATGAGAAAAATGGAGCTTCTTAAACCATTAACATTTTAACCACTTCTGTTGGTCGGGGGATGAGGATATAGCAATCAGGCCATGGACTTTTAAACACAGTTGATCTTTAAATCGAAGGAAAAAAATGTTAGCCAATTTGGGCAAAATAATATTGAACTTGTTCAGTTATATCACAGTTCTCATATAGTATCTTGATTTTTTCGCTATCTAATCTATTCTTGCAGAAGGACAATCTCTTTGCGAGAACCTGGAGAACTTGAAAGATGACGAGTCGCCATTCAATAAGAAGGGCTTGTTCAGCACATCATCAGGAGGACTATTTGATGATGAGGAGAATGAAGAGGTAATAGCACACAATATTGACTGCTCATGAGGGAATGGTGCAAAATATCAACCTGAGGTGACTGAGACCATAGGCCTACTATTTCCCTCAACCGTCCGGGGAAAATAGTAGGCACAGTGGATCCAGTCAATAGTGAGGTAATTTTTGACCAGTTGGATGATATAGAGGGCAGTCAATATTTGTTTAAATTATTGATTGAAAATATGTTATCATAATATTTGTTTAATATTATAAAAAATATTTTCTTCCAGCACTCAATAACCATACTAACAATTTTAAACAAGAGCAGGTATCTTTGATGAGTGCTTACCGGGCATGGAGAGTGGCTATAAAAAAGGGATAGCAGCGAAAGAAGATGGATATTGGTGGGATTCGAACCCGTGGCCCCCCGACACCCAAGTCCCATGACCAGTGAGTGCAATCCACGAGGGTGTCGCTGGCCTGTCCAGCGATTTTGTGGCCATTATGGGTGAGCGTTGATGATGTTATCCGCATCATTTTCTAGCCTCACTCAGTTAGTTTAGTGAGTTTTGGGCATGTTTAGGGTTTAAACAACAGAAACATGGCCCATCCATCTCCCTTTCCCTTGCAGAAGGGCTAGCATGCCCTATGAATCAGAAGTGCAGAGTTCATAGTAATCTGAAATGTTCTTCCTGGATGACTTGCAGGTCCTTCAAGAGAGACCATGGAATTTTGTTTTGTCATATTCATTCAAATATCATTCAAATTTCCAGAGGTAGTCATAGTGTAATGGAGTTAGTTACTTATGAGAATAATTGTTGCCTGAGCCATGCTGCTTGTTGGTATCGCTGGTTGGGGTGGAGGTGGGGGGGTTCTGCAGGAGGAGGCATTCTAACATGTGCCACCTAACTACATCAACATTCTGAAGGGGAGCTTAAGGGAAATGGGAGGTCACAATAGACTAACAGGATCCAATTTTAAAAGTGGTACATTTTGTTGAAATGCATACCAAATTGTTGCTAGTTGTTGGTTGAGGGTTTTACATTTAGAGTAAGATTGTAGGTTAATGTACATGTTAGAGTTTTAATAGAAAGAATGTTAAGGTAGGCTTAAAGTTAAGTTTTTTGTTAGGATCATGTTTTAGATTGTAAAGTATCAACTTATTTTTAACTTCCGAAGTAGGGTTAATATTAAATTCATAGGATTAACTCCAGAGTTAAGGTTGGAGTAAATTGTTAGATATTTGTAAGAATAAGATGATCAAATAATATTAATTTGTAATTCATGTCGCCAAGATGGTGAATGTGATCCGCGCTATTATAAATAGTGATGATCCCAGAGAACTCAACGCATACTCATATCGTCAACTCATTGTCAGTGAGGTCATGGTGAATTGCTCTCGACATCCACCAGAGAGACGTCTGGTAAATAAAACCTTGTTACAAGTCAAATTGTGCTCGCCTCTTATCCTTATTGCATTACGGTACTCTGGGTGGTGGCTTTGTCGGGAACCTGTTGTTTATGTTTATTGTGATTTTTCCTTCTGCAGAGCAACCTTGTGCAGAGTCTCATTTTGACTGAGTGATGTTATCAGGGAACAGGATTGGATGTAGCTCAGAATGCAGCGCTTATTTTGTACTCATTTAGGACATCTATTAATCGTGGTGGCGAAAAGTGAAGTTTTCGGGGTAAAAGTGAATCCCAAGTTTTGGAGATCTTTTACCAATTTTTGCCCAAACGCTGATGATTTCCAAAATATTTTTGTGATTTTTTGTGGTCCCCAAATCGCTGATTTTTTTTTGCCCAAAAATGTAATTTTTCTTTCTGGCTTGTGGTGGTGGATCTGTGGGGCAAGAAAAAAGGGGGAAGTGTAACATTGGGTTATAATTTGGCCGATTGCAAGGCACAGAGCATGCCCCACCATTTTGATCGGGTGGGTGGGTGGGGGAAACTTGGCAAGAAAAAAATTGAAAAATTCCCCACCCCGCCACTGTCTATTATCAAAATCCAAAATGAATGTTAGTCGCCTGTTATGGGTTGGATGAAATAGTTATCCTATACGATTTAGTTGTCTACACAACTTTGTGCCATCCTTTGTATTCAGTCCCTAAAATCTCCAACACAGCGCTTATGTTGGGGCGTTGATCTGGCAAAGCATATGGCAACGCCAACATTTTGATCGAGCGGGATATCACAGTGTATTTAAGATCCCTGACTAAACCTTCTTTCCAATTGTTTTTCATCATATAAGTTTGATTGTAGATAGATTGTACAGTGGGATTAAAAATTACTTTGGACAGGAGATACGCACAGCTCATTAAGCGCAACAAGCTACTGCGGAGGTTCAGCTCATGTTTTTGACCAATTCCGCATCGCAAAAAGAGTGTTGATTTCCTCCTGACTTCAGCATCCATGCCGCTTGTGTTTGATTTTGTCCAACAAATTATTACGCAGACTAGTAATGGTTTATTCAGTGATCTAGTAAATGACCTCTTTTAGCTTGTATCCCGCTCCTACACTGCAGAAAGCAATTCCTTGAAAATGTAGTACATGGGCAACTTTTAAGATTTTCCAGCTGTTAAAACATTCCTAACAGCAGGCACAAACTAGGAACTATCGTAGGCATCAACTTTTTGACCTGCTACTTTGTTGAAATCGGTAACATGCGAGCATTAGTCATAAGTCAAAACACAACATTAAAGAGGTTACATTGGGAACCCTTGAAAGGCATTGTATAATCAAATGCTGTAATATTTATTATTATGTATTATTGTTATTATCATTATTACAGAGGACATTCCAGAAAAATGTGCCCAACTTTTGAGCCTGAACTTTTTGCATATTTAAAATATTTAACAATTTATTTTTATAAAAAGTGATCTAGTATTTTTCTGTCAATCATCAAAAGTTTTATTTAAGCTTGCGTCTCTCATGGGGTTTCCTTTTTTAGGGATGTTTTGTCCTTAGAAATCAAATTTGTCTTCATCATGAAATAAAACCAATGCAATTAAAAAATTAAAAGGATGTGGCCAACTGGAAACAACTTTATTGTGTGTAATACTCAGTACTTACATATCGGTACCATTGACCATTCCCCAGTTCAGGCTTCTTACACACACACAAACCCTAAGATTGAAATAGTTATTATTTTGTATTGGTATGCACAGTGCCTAATCTGAGAACACCAGGGTTTCAAATCTCCCAGATGCCTGAGGAAACAAGCGTGAAGGTTTGAAAGTAAAATGCACTTGAATCCTGAATTTTCAAGGTCATGACATATATGGTTACTATTTTGTGTACGGCACTAGCTCACCTGGAAGACCACTTTGTAATCCACTTTCTATGTTGATGCTAATTCTAACGTGTTGATAAGGCTCCATATCTCTTGTCACTTTTGCTCATCAACTCTGGTTGATATGAATTGGAGTCAATCCCACAATGCACCATTGGAGAAATTTTACCTCAAAAGGGGGTTTCATGCGATCCTATTCTTAACACATAAATCCCAGACTTTTACAATCATTTAAGCCCACAAAGTGCTAGTATTGAGGGATTTTTATTCCATGAGCATTAAATTATTTGTAGTCCTTACAACTTGTTGAACAGTTTGTATCCCTACAGAACTGACATGTTTAACCGTACTTATAGGCACATTTAAAGGCATTAATGGATTGATTCAAAACACCCTTTGATACATACCCAAGTCAGATGGGAAACATGCGACAAGGGGGGTAATTTCCGTTCAAGTTTATCCAAAGTCCATTTTAACTGCTCTGATTGGCTTCAAAATTGGCAGATATTTTTAAACCTGCAATTGGGGGATAAAAATGTTCAAAACAAAATCACAAAGGGGTCAATATAAGGGTCAAGGTCTCTAGGTGTCAGAGTGGGATGCCCCTATTCTATGAATCACAAAACCCAGAATGACATTATAGTTTTACTTCTCTTCTGAGCACATTCATATAAAAGACATTTATTCACTGCTTTGAAGTTTTTGTAACAATGCTCAATTTTACAATAAAGTTTGCAATAACCCACTCCACCTCATTTGTTTGTTTTGTTGATTTTTGGTAGGTTTAATTGGGAAACAACTATTATCTTTGAGCATTCAGTTTTGTCATGACACATCTTTTTCATTTGTACAGGGAGGTCTGTGTTGATGAGAAACCATCAGCACAGGGGAGGAAAATACACGGAGCAGATTATCACATTTTATGAAGACATTAAAGGGTAAGGAACTATGTTATTGCCAGGGAGGATGGCTGCCTTATGCTTCCAAATATGCATGGGAAATAGTGATTAACAAAGGAGGTTGAAATATGTCAACTTACCCAAACCACATCGCTGATGTGGTGTTGTTGTTACTGTGCAGCACACATGAACTACGATGTATAAATTCTGTCCTGTACTTGATAAACATGGATCGCTTGTTCTCTAGAGCAGAATTTGAAGGCATAGTGTTCCATACAGTTCACACTCTGGTTTAAGACAAAGTCCCCAGTAAATGTTGTTGTTAGTTACAATCATGGAAGTATTTGGAACCTCACTTCCATTTTGCTAAAATAATTGCTCACCCAGGCCAGAGGTAAGAACATGCAAGCCCCTGTTATCACACAATGGAAAGCCCCAACATTCCACTTCAACACCCCTTCACCACCCAATGTTTGGGGGAATTGGCACGACTGCTGATGATGATACCGCAATTCAACATTGTTGAGAGAGCGGTAAGAGAACAGTTTTCAAAAATTTGTCAAGTGTTCCAACAACTTTTTCCAAGCTTGGAATAGCTTATTCATTTGTTTTGGCATCAGTTCTAATCATAAAACATAGAACAATGTGTCTGCTGCATTTTTCAAGATTATCGAATTGTCCACCCTGTGTGTTGCACTCATCAAAGCATCATCTACCAGAAGATTGAGAGGCTCTAGTATCTGTAGAACCATAAAGGTGCCATATGATGATCAGTTGGCTTTAATAACGATAACACAAATTTACAGGCAAGTCAACAACGGCATCATCTTGTTGCACTCGTCTAATTACACTTAGAAAAAAATCTGCAGTATTTGCATTGTGAGACTATGAATATAAGGCGCTCTGTCCTCCTCTACGACCCACGGCCAAGGATGGCTATACCCATTATTGATAGTGGCCGAGTTTTCTGTGACTTTAATGTGTGTGAGGAATTGAATAAGAGTATAAAATATCAGTTTTTATATCACTTAATCCCTGTAAATAGGCTCAAAGCACAGTTGACAATTATTTTTAGCCGCCTCAAGAACATTGTCACAATGCCTTTTGCTTAATTTTCGGTGGCTGCTCAACGAACCGCCCTTACAGCGCCAGCCTAATCGGCATGTTAATTGTAATATTCCCCTGGCAGCTCCCCAGATTTCGCTTGGTAGATGAGCAATTGAGATTAAGTTATCTTTCCCAGGGCCACAAACACGTTGATCACATGTGGCTCGACCTCACAATTTATAACGGTCGTAATGAGCATCAAGCCCTGCGCGTTTCCCCCTAACCACACATGCTCTCAAGGATTCAATGTAAGCATTCTATCAATGAGCCTTGCAATTGTGTGAAATGCTCAATTTTTGGTCCAAAAACAATTCTTTAATTCTAGTTCAACACCATTAAAAATTGTGCTTGGAATTACATACCCATTTCCTGAACAAGTTTCGGACACTTAATACTCCTATACCGTAAAATGGTGTCCAAAACTACTCCTGCATGTGGAACCGAAACAGCCAAGAACGCTTCAGTTATGGTGCTTGAAGTAGCTTTGTATTTATTTTGTTATCTGGTAGGCTAATCTTAACCTCTCTGATAGCATCAAGTGTGTTGGTAGGAAGTATATCCAAACTTTTAAGTTTAAGTCCACTTAAAAGGTGGGCTTTCCTGTTGTGTTGAGAATTTCTTCCCAAATTTGGTACGTTTTAAAGTGAACAGAAGATTTTTTCAGAAGCTTGGTTTAATTGTTTTTAATTAGGTGGGATGTATACTGGGCATGGGGAACTGCATCTCGGTTGCATCTATCCATCATCAAGCACTGATCCTATTGCATGGAAATGGATAAAATTACAAGGCGGAAGTGAGAGCGAGAGAGAGAATGAGAAATCTACAGAAGCCCATTTTGATTTTAACATATGGGATTTGGTGCTAGTCCCACCCTGGGTGTACCAAGTTACACCTGTCTATCATCACAAGTCTCTCTAGCTGAGAATAGGAATTGTCATCAAGTCAGAAATTTATTGATATTAAGAGCAAAAAAGGAAGACAAATCCCTTTAAGGGTAGAGACAAGATTCTAGCCTTTTTGTGGTTCTGTGCTATTATCACAAACTGCAGTGGTTATCGTTAGATGGGAAATGTAAATGGCAAGAGTGTCAGAAGTGCATAATGTAGGTTTTGTAATGTTGAGTTTTGGTTCAAACTAGGTGAAATGTGACCACTTTTACAGATTTGGATAATTACCCAACATTTACCAGATTTATTTTAAGATATTGATGCACTTTGACTTGGATCCTTCCTGTTCATATCCTTTCCTCAAGTTCACACCTCAGCTTTGAAAATAAAGTGCACATTGATGACATTTTGTATTTATTCTGGAACCAGAAAAGGATGCAATTTTAAAAGATGGACTTTTAAAGGACCCATGAGAGGGCATTATATTTTGACCTTAAATGATAGACTTGTTTTGTATCTAACATAAAAGGCAGCAATTTAACAAATCAAATTTAGGTCAAAATAGCTAGAGTAAACATATACCTAACAAAGAGGGGACAGCTGTAGTAAATCCTGGGAAATAGTTAAACTTTTAAAAATGTACTTTGATATTTCATCAGATTTTCAGTTGATTTCTGTAAGTAAGGGGTCAATTTGTAGAGCGCATAAAGATTCTTCTAAATAGAATGTATAGTTTATTTTGGTATTGTTGTTTGAGAGAAATTGTAAAGTGGGACAATTCCAGCCCCTAGTTACTCTAGGTGTACCCTTAACAAGAATTTATATTTCCCCTAATCAGGATTGTTACAAAGCCCAGACTGACTTCTGACAGTTCTGGTAATACAGTACCACTTAAGGGTCAAGTCATAGTCTTAATTTAGACCCCTTGCAAATTGATTCCTAATATCTGGGTGTATTTCCTTCATTGCAAAATATTGTAGACTAATTATCCGAGGTCAGAATACTATACAATCGGCAGTGATTGTGCACTTTCTGTGAACCATATTTCCTATTTTTGTTGATTTCATTTTGCTTTAATGCACGAAAGGTAATTATTACAATGTTGGTTAGCAGCAATATGCTAATGCTTGTAAGTGTACCTCCTGAGGGAGGCTGAGTCCCGTATTTTGTCTGCACAATATGTTGTAAAAGATTACTGTAATTATGATGGTGGTGGTTTTGTTGTTTGAGTGTACCACTTTCTAGCAGCTTGATTTGCCTTCAATTGATTTACGTAATGAAAGAAATAAAAAAATGCCTTGTGAGCAGCTTGTGCACATAAAATTTGAAAAAAAAATGTGCTTAAATGCTTAAAAAATACACTTTTTCAAATCAAAATTCCCAAAGTATCACAAATGTTGCGCTATGTTGCGATAATTGCCAAATCAGTTTTTGGCGATAATATGGCTATGATAACCAGATTGTGACCTATATGTGCAATTATTAATTTGGCATTTAAATGCGATAAAGCCAAAATTTCATTTGTTGAAGAGGATTGATGCAGGATCGTCAATCAATTGTTGGTAACTTCATGTGACCTTGGCTGCACAAGATTTCTGAATGTTTCTGATTGGTATTTTGAGAAGGTCTATACTCTTGATAGGAAATCACAACCATTTAAAGACACTATCAGTGATTAATCAGAAAGGGTCAAAATATTTGAAATTTGCAGGAACAGCTTAAAATTGAAGGATACGTCTATAGAATTGCCATAAGTTACTTTTTCCAACTGTAGAATTCACAGGAAAGGAAGCAAACGGCAATTCTTCCAAGATAAACGATCTCCATTTTAATTACTTGTTGGTAGATAAGTGTCCGAACGGACAATAATGCCTAAATTTAGATTTTTTCTCTATTAGGTTGCTTCTGGCCTTATCACATCTTGCAGGGTATGTTAGGGATACTCCGGACTGTTACAGTACATGCAGAAAAATTCGATTTTTTATATTTATTTTTGATTTTCTGATTAGCCAAATCACTGATATTGCCTTTAATGAAGGAAATTTGGAAGTGATTTAGAATATAATTGTATGGGCCTTCTATTCAATGATGGTATAGCATGTTAGAATAAGCTGTTTGTCAGGTCAACTGGCTCTTCTAAGCTTTGGTATAGCCACGGAATCACATTGATCACAACACAAAGCTATGGCATATCATACTTCTGAACATTGCAATGAGCCCAGGTTTGACCAGTAACGTAGATACTAATGTGCACTAATACAATCAGCAAATAAGTGCTGGTTCTCATAAGGGAATAAACAGTTCTGGCAGTGGCAGTAGGATGGGGGTGCGGGGAGGCCATGGTCCCCCACTTTTAAAATTGATTTATATGGTGTAATAAATGTCGGACTATCATAGCTGCCCGAAACACAAAATTAAGTATGGCAATTTGTTCAGAATAAAGACACATGGCCCCTGCACTTGAAAATCATTCTGTCCCCACTGAGTTTTGGCATCCTTGTGTTGTATGCCTTAAATACTGGCTTCATCACTTGACATGCTCTGGTAAATTTTTCACTGGCCACCTTGAAAAACCCCCCTGCACCCATAAACCCAAAATTTGGATCCATGGAGAGTCCCGATAATGCCTGCTTTGTTTGCACCTTTCTTTCTCAGGGAGGGACAAGCAAGAAATTTCTCCGGTTTGCAGCATTACACAACACACACTCAATAGGAAATTAACAACACCCCTAGATCACCCCCAACTAACTGCCACCAAATCCCAGGATTTACTACAATTAGTATCCCCTAGTAGTAATACTACCACTACCACAAAATAGTTTCCCCTGGTGTAAATGACCACTCAATGTGGAGAATGCTTTGGCCTAGTGCTTATGGTGCTTTTTGCCTGTGGCGGCAAACTTTACCAAAAAATCCAGGTTCAAGTACAGTGGCGACACTTGCTGGGCTTTATCCTGGTATCAATTCTGATTTGATCAGACTTCTTGATAAATCAGAGTACCGCTCTCCTCTATGGTTCGCTTGGATTGGTCAAATGAATCATGAAAGCATCCGTCCCTTTGGAGGTTAAGAGCCATTAGTCCCCTGTGTACAGAGAGTCCACCACATAAATATCACAGCCGTCTTCGAATAATGTAGGTGAAAAACCCTGACGATAGTATGTTCCCAATCGTCCCCCAGCCTCAAACAGAGGCCATGTTTACGAACATCCGTATCATGGATCACACGCCCGCCTCAGCTTGCTCATCTGGACTAAATGCTGACACCACCATTACCAATGACTTCTCATGGAAGACATCAAAGAAAAACCACAAAATGTCTGAAATAATAGTCCCCAAATTGTGTCACATGAAAAGTTGTGGTTGACACCATTGTGTTAAAAGAATTAACAGGTTTTTACTAAACACTTGCCTTTCTTTTTTCTTCATCTTCTTCTTTTTTCTGCATGCCCAAAAAATTGCCTTGACAAAAGTCCCCATTTGTGGGGCAAGTGACATCGGGATATAGAATTGAGTTAGCAACTTCTACTGCTTTTAGTGCCAAGTAGAGTCTCATAAGCTTCATACTTGAATAATCAATCGATTTAAACACACTTCTGAAAAGGACAAATTTTGACTTATGAGATTTGAAAAAAAATACCAGGGCGAGTAGTCTGAAAAGGAGTCTAACTTTAGACCCCAGGTTTTAAAAAAACCAGGGTTAAAGTCCTACATGAGTGGACCTTTTTTCCTTAAAATACTGTCAAAGTTAATGAACAGATGAGACAATTCCCTCATGTATGGGCCGTGCTGTGCCATCCCTGATGAACTTTCCCACCCATTACGGCACATTTTAGAGTATATTGGAAGGAAAAAAGCTCCACTCATGTAGGACTAACCTTGGTTTTAACCCGTTTGCTAAAGTAGACTCCCCTTTTCGTAATACCATCCCAGGTGTTCTGACCTGGATTTTCTCATCACCTTCTACACACACTAACTTTGTTTCCTTTTTCTAATGTCCTAAGAATGAGCCGTTTAGTGCGAAAGCCAACACAGCGTACAAAGTCTCCATAAGGGCTTGTCAATTTCCAACAAATAAACTTAACACTGGATCATAACAGTTTTTTTTATCTTTCCTCCGGCACTTATTCTGTAATAACTCTTGATGTGTCAACAGAAAAGGGAATCACGCTAGCTGGTTACGTCTGGCCGGCCATCGCCGACAGCTCTACTTGCGTAATGCCACACGCAATTGTCTGCCATCTCCACGTATGGGGGGAACCCATTACTCTTCGGTCGGTAGTAGATTATCAAAAATAAGCATGAAAATCATTGCCAAGTTTGTTTGCAGATTGCAAAGGACACAGCTATGCTAAAATTACAATCTTGTCATGGGCTGGCACCTCTCGGGTTAGAAAGCCCACACATTTGACTGGAAGTAGGCTTATTTGGAACTTATCCACATGATCAGGCTATGAGTCTGATGTACTTGTGTTGGCCTGACGTTCAAATACTGTCAGCAAATCATTAGATAAGGAGCGTTAAATGATGCACTGTAATCTTTATTTTGTAATTAGCTGGAAGTTTGGGAATATACGCCAGCAGGCCTGCCAAAATGGTGCACCATCAAATTGTATGACTACTCATTGAATGTGATGAGAGGCACAAACGCACTTGTGATGTCAAGCTTATTATGATTTAGTTTATTTCACTCTGTTTGACTATTTTCTTTGTCAGTGGCATACCCAGAGTGGGGGGAAGGGGGTAGCTTCCCCCTCCCCCCTGGGGAATCTTGCCCCCCTGAAAAACTAATGATTTTCTGTACATATGCTAATTTACAGTGAAAACAACATAGGCCTATACAATACTAACAAATTTTAATATATGCTTCACCCTGAAAATATGTGCCCCCCCCTTTTACCCCCTAAAAAAAGCTGGTTACACCACTGTTCTTTGTTGGTATCCCATTTGAAGGTTTTGTCTTTGTTTTTTGTTGTTTTTTTAGTTTTATTTTGTTCTGTTTTTTTTTTGATATACATGGATAATATTTTCAATCACAAATGTTAACCACTGAAAGAGGCTTACCAATTTGGTTTTGTAGTGCAAAATATAGAAATCAAGGTTATGTCCAAAATCTCCAGATCCAGGGGGCTGAGTATGAACCCGGGGCTGAGAGATTAGTCGAACCAAAAATAGGTTGATTTGTGATGTGATCAAGCAAAATGAGTCGGAAGTTGGTCAGATTCAATTTTTACTTTTCTGTGTAACTGTATGCACCATTTTAAAAGCTACATTGAAATTGACCAATTAATTTCAAAGATATAATCAGTTGAATGGTGGCAAAAACAATAAGAAACAAAAGACATTTTCTCCTTTGTTGGCTATATCTCAAAATCAATATTTGCGACTTCACATCACATCACATTTTACGTTTTTTTGGTAAAAAAAACCTAGGGACTTGAGCCCCCAAATCCATCCATCCATCCGCCTCATTTTGAAGGTTGACAAACAGACGTAACTCAGCACTGAAAGAAATCTTAAAGAATATATTTATGCTGCTGTTCATATGCGAAATGTTCTAAATTGTTTTACTAAAGTTTATATAATGTTGCTTACAGTACCAAGATATGAGCCTTTAATGAGATGTTTTACATTTTGATAATGAATAGATTTGCTTAGTAAGAAATATTAAACATCACATTTCTTTTCTCAAAATCAGCATTAAACACAGAATTTTCCTTTAATATTTCTTTCATGTGAGTTTCCGTTTCCTTCTGTTTGTCACCCCTCGATTTCATCTGGGGCCCATATACTTGCATGAAAATGCAGATTTTTGTATGTCTACAATAGATTGATACCATCTTGACAGGATCCTATAATCTCATTGATAATTTTGAATCGATTAGAACTCTAGAAGTAGTTTTTTAGAGACCCCGTGATATTGTCTCACTCCAAGGAGATCTGTGCTGCAAAATCACCTTAGCACTACATTAAATAGGGTATCCAAATATCCCTTTGGCCTCTTTTCTTCATGCCATGTCACAGATCAACTATATCAATATTGATCCTTTCCTGACGCGTGGCCTCATTTGCATTTAGGAGCGTTTCTTTTCTTTCCTTCCCTCTCCTAGAATGTGATTCAAATCTTATTAGTGTTTAAATAGGCAAAATCTTTGGGACTTCCTTATAACCTTTAAATTACGTACTATTGTCAAGCTAACAAGCCCCCGTTAAATCATGGGAGAACGCTGATGGATTGGAATAGTGCCTTCTCCCCTCTAACCCAATTTGGTTGGTATCAAAGATTGAGGACAAGCATTTAGTACACTCTGATGATGTGGAATATTTTTTTTTATTGGCTGCCTTTGTTCCATCTTGATTTTTACTCTATATCATGAGATTTGACAGGTTCTCTAAGGGTAAGACACATACAACATTTCAAAATCACTTATTTTAACAAGATTAGTTTAATCTTGATCGTTTATCTTGATTGTTTAATAAATCGCTTGGTATAACACTACACTTAAAGTGCTTGTTTCCGAATCACCTTTGGGACTCTACCCCGATTTACCGGCAGGATATCAATTTAAATATAAGGTGAAAGGACTTAAAGTTTTTTTCATTGGCATCATGAAAATTTTCAGCTTCAAACCTCAGCTTTCCAAAGATGGACAATAAACTGCCATTTAATGATGATCAATCAATTATTAATTGCTTCTCTATCACAGAACTGCGAGTTTTGTTTTCCCATGATACATTGGGTGTAAAGTTATTGCCAGGCCAGGCTCGCATATCAATAGAGAACACAATACACAAGAAATCAAA
Source organism: Ophioderma brevispina (assembly GCA_023653785.1). NCBI lineage: Eukaryota > Metazoa > Echinodermata > Ophiuroidea > Amphilepidida > Ophiodermatidae > Ophioderma > Ophioderma brevispina. Next base: position 57,654 of record JAMKCH010005196.1, on the reverse strand, counting down.
CAGCCCCTTTTATAAAGGTGGGTCCAATTTTCCATATGATTATTTCTCCCTCACATGGAAGCACTCTCTCCTAAAACATCTCATACAAATTTTTGAGTTAACTTTCTGTAACCATTTGGATAGTAGACGCAAATATTGTGTACTAAATCAGCCATGGACGTGTGGTCCCATGTGTTTACCACCATTTTGAGACATTTTTCTGATTGTTTTAGATAAGTAAAAAAAAGCTTGTTGATAGAGTTACAATTTTATCTTATATATTTAATCTAAGATTTGAATTTCCATGGTTTGAAGTCAGCCCTTGACGTTGCCAACACAATCACACTGTCAAAGGGCTTAAGATAGTGAAGTTTTTAGTCACTACTTCTCAACAATCAGGCTAACCTTGATTTTGAAACCCAGCTTGTAAAATAGCATTTTGGAATTCAAAATATTCTTTGAGACTCTCAATCAATATTTGATGTGATGCCAAATGCTTTTAAACATTCAAGATTATCAAATGTGGTGTTCCAAAGGAAATCATTTCAACAAATATTCAGAGCTCAATGAATTCAATCTCTCCTGTTTACACTCATTGCTCTGTGTATTTGATAATAATATTTTGTGCAATTTTAACCTCAAAATACATTTCTTTACACAGATGAGGAGTGAAAAACTGCTCATTTAATGGTTAACCATTATTTTTTTTATTTTTTTTATCCCAGATTTTTTTTTTGGGAATTGCAATGTGCATTATCATTTCTTCCAGCAAAACCACAGTTTGGTAACCACAGCTTACTTGGTGTTGGGTGTATGCAAGTGCCAGGGCTCTCGTATCATGTAGAGGCAAGATACACGTAAAGGCACTAATCAGTGATGTCTTAAATCAGAAAATCAACAAACAAACAAAATCTGATGTTTGCATGTTTGTAGCAAGCACAGGTATCCTAACATATCTGAATGATAGACCCGAAACAATCTAATAAGATATAAAATCCGATATTTTTTGCAATAACCTGTGCCGTTCGCGACACTTGTCGATTGTATTGAATGGAGATCTGAACACTGCCCGTTTTTTCCTTTTCTGTCGTTCTTAAGCTGTAAAAAGTTAAATTATGTGGATTCTACCAACACATCCTTCACGTTTAAGCCAATTAAATATTTTGACTCATTTGGATGAATCATGTAGTGTCTTTTAAATCAAAACAACAAACCCTTCAACTTGTCTGACGTAGCTCCTTTGAGATGGAAAGTTTTACAGCAGCCTTATGTTCTTCCATGGAAGTTAAATACGAAGTCCAACCAGGATATAGTCCATAATAATTAGATAAAAAAAAAATAGCTGTCTTAGGCCCTGTATATCAACATGATAGCCTTGACCTTTAAATGTATGATTGATTCATAAAAGCTGAGTAAGCGTTAGGCGACAAGAAATAACATGCAGTAATTATTATAACACTCAACCAATGTGTGAAGATGCAACACCTAAAATATAACTAACAATTTGATCAATTTGACACTTACCTCTTGCAAAAGAAGAAAGTTAAATCTAATACCAAGTGCAGTGCAGCACTCCATGGGTCAGTCACGTAGCAATTTGATTCTTTTTCTCAACGTCTACCATTGTGTGTTTCCTGCAACCCACCCGCCAAAACATCAACTTGAGCATAAAGTTGCGACGACGACTTGAAAAACTTGGCGGGATTTGACATTTTGTTTGCCTTTTGAATTTACAGTGAGCTAATAACAGCTGGAAAATGAACAATTTGCAGAGATACTTGACTGTTCAATTTACTCCAATGTACGACAAAAAATTGTCTCAGCCGTGTGTGACGAAAGGTGTATTGACCTTTGAACTTTATCAGTAACATACTATAAAAACATACATGCATACAAAATTGCTAAAAATATATTTAAAAGGTTTGAAAGGAGGTAAAACCCCATTGTTTTGAGTAATAAAAATTAAAATCAGTCTTCAATTAAGATCTTTCATTCTCAAAGGTGTATTGTTTTGTAATTCGTACATTACCCAAACTTTACAAAACAGTTTGTAGAACCTTCTCCAGTGATGAAAGTATGCTTCAATGTAGGCTGACCCGAATGAAAAAACTTCAGTTTATACTCATTTTAAGGAAAAACAGTATGGTCAGGATACAAGAGTTTGAGGCTGGTGGGTAAGCGAAGAGAGAAATAAAACTTTTCAGGCGAATGTCATAATGACTGAAAAGAAAGAAATTAAACATGAACAAAAAGGGAGCCGAAAAGAAAAAAAAAACAAACAGAACAAGCAATACTAAAAAAACAAAAGATAGGTAAAGAAAAGGGGAGTTGTGTCCAAAGACTTGCTCCCAAATTCTCCTGGCTTTAGTTTGGGTTGCGCAGAAATAAGAAGAGGGTGATGTGGGGAAGTATGGAGGAAGAAGAGGGTGGGAGAGGGAGAGGGAAGGGTTTGAGGTAAGAAGAGATTAAGAATGGAAAAGCGAGGCGAGAGAAGAGCAATTAAGAGTGGCGGAGGAAGGAGAGGAAAGTCTAGAGACAGAAGGTGTAGGCAAAGAAGTTAGGAGGCATTGTTATAAATAATTAGAAAAACACAAAAAAACTTGGGGAAGAGTCTTCAAAAGATTTTTGTTGTAAGTTGAAGTGATGATGTTGGGAAGGTCGTTCCAGGTCTTGGCGTAAAATAGAATATTGGTTTTTTGTTATTAGTTTTGGGAAGTGAAGGTGATAAAGTTGTTGTCTTGTGTTATATTTGTGAAATAGTTGCTTAAGTTTGGAGGCAAGTTATAAGGGTAATCATACCCCTGTTCTTTGAGTATTGTTGAGGGGATAATAATACTACTCTATATACCACTGCAAATGTGGGTGTATCTGTTAGAGCCAATTGAGATGTACTGTAACATTTCTTTTAGGAAAATAATGCCACTTAAACAATGTTCAGGGAGTTTGGAGCATCATATATCCTTAAAGTCAGTTAACCAATCATAATTTCTCTGAGTAACTGATTTTGATGAAACTGTGGCTCTTCTTGGACAGGTAGCATAGGTATGTAAAAATGGTGAATCAAGACCACTTTTATGAGGTGAGGGTTTCGGTATTGAAGTTACATGATAAGTTGTCTGGCACTGTTTAGAAATGATTGCCCCTTTTAGAAATGAACAAGGTATGGGCGAATGCATGCAGAAATTTTTGTTTTGTAATTACAAACGTCTTACCAGTCAATAGAGAATTATGTTCTATTTGTAAGTCTGATATTTTTTCTGCCAGAAAAAATACCCAAATTAGGACTAACTATGATTCAGTTGAATAACTCACTGTGAATCGTGTGACTGGTGGAGGAAAAAAAGAAAACACAGTTGCCAGCCGCTACTTTGCATTGGAGCAGGCACAGTCTGTTTGGTCGCCATTGAAAAAAAGATTGAAATAAGGGGATGTTTGTGGAGTGCAAATTATTGAACCTATTCTCAGTTGCACAAATGATTCAGGACTAGGCTTATCTTCACAGCCCCCTGACAACTTTTTTTGAATATTTACTTGCGGATATTTTAGCAATCATTACCCCAAAACTCACAGTTAAATTGTGGCAGATGATAGTGCCATAGCCTTGTTCAATGTAGTAACATCCTTGATTGAATCAAAATAAACACAACATTATAGATATAAGCCACAAGCTCAGTTGGGAGATTTGATGTGTGCCGACTATATGTGATCCAGTGGCTCATATACAGTTGTTATGCAATATTTATGTTTTTATGATAAATACTCTTTGCAGTGGTTGACTCTCAACTACTATTTGATAGCAAGTTAAACATGTAGAAATTTTGTTGAGGTTTAAAAAGTATTTTACAAATTTAAAGAGCACATCTCTGTATTTGAGTCAATCAAAAATTTTGAAGATTTACATTAGGAAAAACATGTCTTGGAGATTTGCACTACCATCTAAACCCTTCATGACTCAATGGGATCTTCTGAGGAACCAATATGGGTCACGTTTACTCCAGGATGACACGCTCGATACGCCCTATGGACAAACGCTGTGTGATCGGAGACCCAGCAAATCGCGCCGCCGAAAACGTGTTATGGTTGCACTCGTACGACTCAGGTATGAGTTGGGTTAGGGACTGATTATCTCAATATGATATCTAGGTGAAGGTCCGTGAATGTAAAGAGTTAATTGTTTTGTAAGAGCTTAGTTTAGAACCAAGAAGACTAAAGGTTTGGTGGGGTGGGGGTGGGGCAATCAATTATTCAAATTTCTGTTTCTTTTATGAATATTCTTGTAAAGGATTAGATCCAAAGCAATTATTTTTATTTGGGTTTGTGTGTGTAACTTCAACTCTTGCATAAAAGTGGAAATTTGTGAAATCGTTGAAATTAAAATTTTAAGAGTAGTTTTTTACAGGGATATGCAATTATGTTGCATAGGTTTAAAGAATTTTGGCAAACCAGACTACTTATATCAAGGCAACACCGTTTTGATACAGTTCTGGGTTTAAATATTTCAGAGACTCTCATGTATTGTCCCTGGCCAAACCATTTTTTTTTTGTGGTTTAAATGTGTTTACACAGATCTCTAGAGAGGTTAGTCTGAGGCAAGGGGGAGGGGGTGAAGCCCATTCAACAAACCCAGTCGTCCGTCACTGGGCGATGAAATTTTGAAATTGCACGGAATAACTTATTAGTTTGGGTGGCTTGTATCACACAAAGTCAATTTGATACAAACAATCGCCAAAATATCAGGTGTTGGATGTGGGGTGCTATTGGGTGCGTTAAAATTTTGTCTACCCATGGCACAACACAAAGAAAATGAAATGACACGTCAGTCGTCTTGATTTAAATAAACCGCCTCAATGAATAAATCTTTTCACCTAAGCGCGCATTGCATTAGAGAAAAAGGTATCTGAGCACAATGATAATGGTAAACTATTATTACACCTGGCACCTGGCCACCTCTAACACCCATACATCATTTGTATCACTACCGATTAGTGTATATGGCAAAGCGCACCCACAGTATGTGGAAAGACGGGAGGCAGCCATTGCTTTATTGTTGGTACTATAGGTTTCTTTGCTGGTCGGCAAAACATGGCGAGACGGTGAATTTCGAATGATCGAAGATACAAAGAGGAGGTCGACGTAGACTATCGATTACTACTGAGACATACCACGATTCGGGTATGAAAGGTAAAATGGGTGAAATAATGTACTTCAATGTTAGAAAAAAAAGAAAAGACAATTTCCATAGCGCCAAACTGCTTAGTTTTGGAGTTCTTGAATTGGAATTCAAATCTGGAACTTCGTCTGTCCCATACCTTGGAAGTCTTGTACAAATTGGTAAGGTACAGTTGAGTGTGTAAACTGAACCTAACTGAGTATTATAATGAGCCAATTCACAATTTTCAATGTCAAATTGTATATCCTCTACCATAACATGAAACTTGCTAGGGATTAGGCCGAAACGGAAGATGTGCCTCAAAATGGCTGGGCAGACAATCCTATCGTAAAATTATTAAATTATCATTGTTGAGACATTTAAGGGGACACAGGATAAAAGGGCACTTGCCCACTTGTTGCACTATCTCCGCTTAACACTGTGACTTCACCAAGAATAGATCTACAATTAATTTACGATAGGTAGGATTTACATCAATTCCCCTCTTCCTTCTTTCGTTTTTTTTTTTTTTTTTTTTTTTTTTTTTTTTTTTTTTTTTTTTTTTTTTTTAATTTTTTAGCTTTTTTCACCTTTTTCTTTTTCGCCTCCCCTCCTCTTCCCCCCTCCTCCTCTCCTTTTTCCCCTCTTCCCCCTTCTCTTCTCCCTTCCTTCCCGGAGCGGAGAAGGTCACCGCTATTTTTGGATTTAAGAATGGCAAAATTTCACCAATTTCACTTGAATTAATATAAATCTTGGAATTCTTAGACACTGGATTCAGGTTTGTTTTATGGAGTGTTTGCTTCATAGCCAGTCACTCCGAAATAAAGATTTGACTTGGGGACCATAAAAAATTTAAAAGGTCACTGTTTCCTGTATTACAGAACCCTCATAGATACAAACATTAACTTTACAAAATACATTCAAAGTGCCCGATTTTAGAACTTTATGGTTGTAATAGACTTCAAAGTTCTTTCTTTAACCCTAGACCACTGAATCTCACCAAATCCCCACGCATGAGTGAGAAAACATGCACTGGTCCCGGAAGACTGGTCCCTGGCTCGTCCTTAAGTACGAAGGTATGATCTCTATGTGTCTTCGTTGATGACGTCATCAAACAAACACTATATGGGCACGAATCACTTGGCCAGACCAGCGCCACCATGGTAGGGTGGTATCCGATCATGGGACTGCCTGGGTGAGACCGACCGAATTGGCGATTTTTTCTTCTCGCTTCCTAATTCCTTCACTCCCTCCTGGCTAGAAACAAAATGTGGCGTCTAGGGTAAAGGAATCCTCTATAAGTAGCTTTGAACCATTAATAAAGTCTTTTAGAACAATATAATTAGAATTCTCAAAAAACAAGGTTTCATGACACATGTTTCTTAAAAGAACCAAAAAAGGTTAATCACAGCTAGAGGTAAACTTTTTATTTCTGTTAAGTACCTTTGGGAAACCTCATACATGCAGAAAATCAAATAGAGGTTCTTAGTTTAACTTTTTCCCTGACGGGTGCTACAAAGGTTTCTGCAACGGGATGTGTAATTTAATGAACTTTCATGGGACGATAGTCACAGCCGCTGGTCACCAAAGTGTGTTCAGGGATCGAAGACTAAAAGCCCTACTGAGGACAACATTTCAGAAATGATCCATTTGTACTGAACGTGAGCAGACAATGACTTCCATTCAACGTTAACAGGGGACACACACCTATTATGGATGTCTCCGAAATCAAAGAATTGACGTGATTAATACCAATTTTCAGTACTACACATAATTCTTGAACACACATACCTATTTAATTTCAGCACTTCGATTCATAGCCTCTCCCAGGCCGGCTAGTCAGCAACACAGTAACTACGTGGAGTTCTGGTCCCCTTGACCCCCAGCCCCGTGACAACCGTCTCACCGCTGGCGACCCCTAGTCGTGAACACGTTGCCCAATATTGTGTAATATTTGTATACTGTTTTGATTTCATTTTCTAGGATAAACAGGGGGAGAATATCTTCCCCATGGGGGCATTCTGTGTGGGGATGTTTAGGCAACAGACTGGGCCGAAGATCAGATAATTCCCATAAGTGCTCGTCACTGTAATTTCAAACTTTTTCTGTTTTATCCAGATTGAATTATGCAAAGATTTGTCTCTTTATGGTTCAAGAAAAGTGGGGATGGATTTTTCTTGTGTTCTTCAAATGGGTGTTTATTCAAGAGAGATGCATTACATATAGATCCTGAATCATCGCCATATTTGTAGGTTATCAGGGGAATGCAGAATTAATTTTCTTATTTCTTGTGTCGTCATATGTTGGTTAATTGGAAAATGTCTTCTTTAGTTAGTATGGGGGGACAGATTGGCTTTAGGAACAGGGGACTGACACAAAAAGAAAATCATTTAAAACAAAAATCCTCAGGTTTTCAACGTCCTTCAAACATTTTCCCATGTGGTGATTCCATTTAACAAGAGGTGGTTTTTGAGGTCCTATAGACAGAATAGGACAGCATGTCAGGAAGTTGTTTGTCTGTGTGGGTTGTCTGTGGGGTGTTGTTAAAGGGGTGTGTTTGGAAAGGGTGTGTTTTAATGCAGTGATCATAAATCATTTCTAAAATTATCATAGTTTTCTGTTTCTCAATAGTGTTGGGCTTTTCAAGTCCACTTTGTAGCATGGGGGTTAAATGGACAAGTGAACCCAAATGGTGGTGTGAATAAGGATTTTATGGCATTGTTTCATGTAAATTATTCCCATTTGGCAAGTTGGTTCATTTTGGGGTGAACAATACTCCCTCTGTTAGTTGATACTAATTTAGCAGACATGTGGGCATGTTCAACCGAAATGTCCTGTTGCTTGTTGGTAAATTCCTTACCCTGTATTCTAGATAAGGCAGTGTAACCCTAGTATTGTGTTTTTACAAAATTTTTGAACCATTCAACACCTCCATCTGTACTCGATGTCACCAACAACAAGTTATCCACATGAAGACAATATATCCTGAGCTGATTTTTGGCCCAATATAAAAACAGCTTTGACCATGTAAAGTCCCCAAAAACCCACATGGTATTAACGCGGGAATTAAGCACATTCCGCCGTCAGGCGCAATGAGCAGCATGCGCGCATGGTGAATTTTGCTGCGAATGAAGTGTGCGCATGTTTTAATGAACTTGCGGCACGCAGCTTGAAAATACGAAAAATACTATTTGGAAATGTTAACAAACTTTATTTAGCCCAGCTAGGAAATTTCAATGTTTCTGATTCTAGAGTAGAGACAAAAATAGGTGTGATTCAATAGTCTAAGATGTATTTTCATCACTTGCACAACATACTCAATTTGAAGTGTCAAAGAAAAAAGTTTATTTGAGAAAGAGACCGCTTTAAACTTTTATCTTAAAATGGCGTGAAAAGGTCACTTTTTACTTGGAATAACGCGGATTTTTCTCAATGTTCAATTTTCAAAATTGGCAAATTTTCAGACAAGGATAACTCCAAAAACCGAAGTTAAAAAGGATGGTTTAACTTTCCCAATGAAGCAACGGGCTTCTCTAGGACGGTTTTTTTCTGGAATTTTCATTTCGATTTTCTAACTGACGATGTTCTCCATATATACTCAATTTTGGGAAAAGAAAAGTAAAAATCACACTTTTTTGGACATTTTCCTTATATTTCAAAAAAGTAAGCTCTATTTAAAAAAACTCCAAAAAGACCGAAGTAAAACGTATGGTTTAACTTTCCAAAGATAGCAATCGGTCTTCGTCTAGAACGGTTTTCTTCATTTCATTTTAGATTTTAACTGAAGATTTTCCAATATATACTCAATTTGGAAGAGAAAAGTAAACATTCACACTTTTTTGACATTTTCCTGTATTGCGAAAAGTACGCTCTAGTTTAAAAAACTGGAAAACAAAAAAAAAATTTACCTTGAACAAATTTGTCTTGTTCTAAAAAATAACTAAGAAATCATGAACATTCAAATGGTTTTTGTTATGTGTCTGAAAATGTTGGTAAAAATCATGATTTTTTAGTATTTTTTCAATAATATGGAAAGTTTTCCATAATCTGATGTCACCATCGGGGTTCATAGGCCCAATTTTTCTTTCAAGAAAGGTAACTTTTACATCAATAATCAATATTTGCAAAGTTACCAACCAAAATAGTACTCCGAAATTTAGGGTTAAACACTGGTCTTTACGCTGACAAACACCTTTGTCATTAGGCGTGTTCAGACGAGGGCTCTAAACTTAGTTTACATCGTAGTTTTAATTTCGAAGTTAACTTGAGTTAGTGCCAGTACGAAACGCACTGTGCGTAGTAACTTTACGTTTAAGGAAGTTTTAAAACATAAGATTTCTTCTGGTTAGTCGTGTTAGCCGCTACCCCTGTGAGGGCATCGTTTACGAGCTTTTACGCAGTTCTGTGGAAGGCTTATCAACAAGCTCGAAGTGTTTAGTTGTGACCTCGCAATGAATAGCCTCAGTAGGTGGGTTGCGATCCGAGTCGCATTAATATTTATCATAACGACGACTAACATATGTGTGTACTGTAGTCCACTCAGACTGGCAATGCTAAAAAAGCTAAATTTTATTTTAAAACTTTTATAATTAATAATCGTGCAAGAACTTAAAATCGACGAAGCATAAATAGGCCCACATACATTATAGTGACCTGGCCGTTTCATGATTCCAGCATCCTTGAGGAAGGTTGGGTTGGAGAATATTTATTTGATTCCCCAATCCAATTTTCATCGGCTCTCGCTAACTATAAATGTGGCCTGCCATTTGTGCAAGTGAAGACGATTGCACGTGGCCCAAAAAGACCGACAGCAGTTACGATGATGATCCCAATTGGTTAAGAATTACAATCAAGGCCAACTAATTGATTTTTTTTTAGCCAACGCTTAGCCTCGGCAGTAGTAGACGTGAGTAGTAGCAACAAAGTCGATAGAAGCGCAACAAAATGGACGTGTGAATCGTGAGACACATTGTTTATTATGAATATTTATGAAGACAGTCAGTGATTGACAAGTCATGAAGTCACCAAATGGCGATTTGCGAAGTTTTTCCGGCGCGACCTTACCCAATTATGTATTCAAACGGGATTTTTACACGTTTTAAATACAAAAAAAAATGATATACTATGTAGAAAACCAGGGGGATGCTGTATTAATGATCTTGATGTGGGTTTAGCAGCACCGGTATAGAGATATAAGTTCTGTTCTAGTTGCTTTAGACCAGCTTCAAAGGGCCGTGCCCGTGTTGTTTACGATAGTTCGCAATGCAAACCCTAAATATAAGAGCAAAACAGACGCCATACTTTATCGGAATATAACCCATTGAAAACGTCATCATGGTAGATAGTCCCTAGTTTACGCCCCTACCATTCGCCATGATTTTGTTTCGCGGGGTATTTTTGGAGCCATGCAGTGGGTCACCGGTATAGTAGCGCGCTATACTTACGGTTCTTATCAACAAGTCGGCGATTTAACTTTTCAAGGTGTCGATGATAAAAACCCTGTGGAAGTCTGTCGAAGTTAACGGATTATAAATTTTATATCGATGTTAGGTTATCATCGAGATTAAAGCCGTCTGAACATGACTATTTGTATGGTAGATCAGCTGGTGATAAGAACAGGAAAAGTACTTCACTGCAATGAGACATCCATTGTATGTATGTTTTTCCTTGGTATCAAAGCTTGCAGTGAAGTAACGAATCATTTTGAATATGAACTCTCATATTTTCAGCGAGTGGAAGGATTGAAATTTCAATCTTTCAACTAGAGTTTGGCCAAATCAGTAAACTGAATTAATACTCAATGTTTAAGACTTAATATTTTGGTGTAGCTATATAGAAAAAATGATTGAGGCCCCGTATTCCAAAAAGATGCTTAACAGTAGTTAACTAAACAATATTTTCTTTTCTTTAAGTAGTGCGGTGGTAAGTAAGATTCACATCAAATTATGAAAAAAATGATATTTTTTGCAAAGTAAATTAGAATGTTGTTTGTTAGTACAGAACGTTAAAAATTCTTTGGTATATATGACAATTTGATGGCTCTTTACCATAGTTACACATATCCACAGTCTACCTCACTATTTCAAAGAAAACCTTTTGTTTAACTATACAGTTGTTAAACCCCCTTTTTGGGAATACGGGCCTCAATATTCCGTCATTTTACGCAAATTTTGTGCCCTAACTGCAGGTGAACAAGATGAAATTTCAATCCTTTAATTTAAGAGTGAACACCATTTCAATTCTTTAATTTAAGAGAGTATTTAATTTCAATCCTTCAATTTAAAAGAGTTTTGAATTCCTTACTGATCACAGTTTGGTCAAAAAGTTCTGACTTGGAGAATAGGGTTGTATTACTCTCGGCAAAGTTATACTAATTCTGAATTGGGTTAGGCAAAACTGCTCATTGTGATTTTGAGGTTAAACCGGTGGAATTGTAAAACTATTGCCATTAACAACAAGAATTCTGAGCAGGACCTATCCTTCAGAAAAAAAATGCAGGCTTTTTGAAATCATGATCTCCAAACTAATTCCTTAATTACCAGTTCAGAACTGATAATATGCTTTAGCACCTCGGGATGCAATGGGCAAATCCTTTTAGTGTTCAGTCGGGCCAACCACTTTAAACTTTAATGTTGGCATGTAGGCTACTTACTGCGTTGTAATTAAAAGAGAAGGAAGTACTTGGGCTTAATGACGCCACCCAAGGAAGCCTGATCATGTCATCTTGAAAGAAGGCTCCTGATGTGTCCATCGATTAGGTGCTATCTAAAACAAATACCCAAGTGGAAAGGTATGCTTGGACTTAACGATAATCCCTGTCAACTTAGCACTGCCTAATTGAATAGAATTTCTTGTTATATAACAGTGCTGGGCTGATGGTAATGTTTATTGCCATATGTGTAATTCCATTTTGTCTAACCTTCACATGGCCTGTTGCCATTTGGTCTATTACCAGAAAGGTTAATAACCACCTATTCTAAGCATTGCCAATTTGGTCTAATACCATTTTGGTGTAATACCATTTTGGTCTAATAACATTCGGACCATTGTCCATGTCGTCTAACAACCATTTAGTCTAATAACTATTTGGTCTAATAACCATTTAGGCTAACCACCAGTTGGTCTACTAACCCTTTTGTATAATATCTGTATCATCTTTCAACTATTTGCCAAAAAACTCATTAGACCAAATGGATGATATTAGATTAAATGGTTATTAGACAAAGTTATTTTAGACCAAATGGTTATTGGACTAAATAGTGATTGGTCTAATAACTGTTAGACCAAATTGTCAATACACTAACTTCTTATTGGATTTAATGAGTATTGGATGGACTGAATATAAACATGCATTGGTTTTTCTAAGTGGTATTATGTGAGAATTAGATTAAAGGGATTAGCAGCGACAATGCGAGAGAATTGAAAAAAAGTGTGGAAATACATTTTTAACTCATAAGTTGGGGATAAGTGTGTACAATTCCATATAACTGCTTTAATGTAGAAACAAACCACCATTTAGTGAAAAAAATGAAGGAAATTTGAGGAAATTTGTCATACCATCTCCCGCAAATAGACATACAGCGACGGCATCTCAAAATCGATTCTAAACAGCTGATTGTGGTTTGCACCAGTACAGAATAAACATAGATCAATAATGTTTGTGTTTGCAGTCAAACTGTATTGATCATGGTGCACAATATCACGCTGAAAATCTGTGATATTCACAGGGAAAGGCTTTTTTATCACAAGTCGGAATTTTGATACGCACGTATAGAAATTACAGAATCAGATAAAAAGTACTGCGTTGTCTTTAATACACGGATTTCAAGCCAATTACTTGCAGGTTATGCTCGCATATCCATGCCAGTAACAAATAGGAAATTTGATGATTTGTTCGATGTTTCGGCTTAGCAAATCACTGCTAATCCTTTTTAGTGATTGATTTCAGCACAAAGGCAATATACCACATTGACAAATTGATAACCTTGCGACATAGGCACTGGATGCACATCGTGTTAAGTAGTAGTGAACATGAGAGCATAAAACTGTATCCTTAAGGTGGTATTTGCAAAGTGATGCCTAAGTGTGTGAGGTTAGGCCCCAAAAAAAATAAATTGTTTGCTTGTCCACAACTGATTTTAAAAAATTGGGTCGGTCGGTCGGGAACAAGTTTTTTTGTTTTTTTTTTTTGAGTTCTCGGTGGGATTCTGTGGTTGACCCAGGGCAGTTTCAGATGGCGGCAACGTATAGCCCTTCAGTGAAGACCGGCAGCTTCAAGTGAAGTGGATTTAGTGATTTCATTAGTACTTTTTGATTTGTACGTTGTTTTTGATCGATTCGTACAGTTCTTGTAAATTTTGATTCACGATTGAAGCTGCCGATCTTCGACAGTAGAGTTTTTGCTCCATATGCGACCAGGATCGCCAACGGAATCATGTCTGTGGACGTAGCCATATTGGAAGTCAACTAAAACACAAGGTGATTTGCGCAGAATATATTGTGCCCCGTCAAACATGTTCTTCAACAGTTAAAATAATTTGTGCTATTTTTCACAAATATATACAAAATAGCATTGTAAATGGATATTAAAGAATGAAAATGTCTTTCACTACTGGTTTATCGGTTTACTTTTATGTACACGGCGAATTTGACACGCGATATTGTGTATTTCGTTACATTTGATACACGTTAAAATAAATCTCATTCCTAGATGCGCGGTTGTGTGTGTTCCCAACGGCATTCGAAAAGCTGAGAAATGTGGCGCTGGGAGGTGGAACATTCTCAGTTTGAGGGCAGCGGCACGGATTGAGGAAGCTTTTCTCTTCATGTTGACATTTTTTCCGACGGGTTAGTTTGTTCAAATTTGGGGTTTAAAATTGGAGAAAAAAACTTTTGTGAAAAAAAAAGTTTTACAGTCTCAAAGCAAATGACGGTCGCTCGGAAGTGGAAAGCAAAACAATTTTTTTTTGCTTATAACCCTCAAGGACGCATGGGAAGTGTTTAGGGTGGAGAGAGTGTCAAGCTATTGAAACTAGCAGAAAGGAATCTCCAAGTGATAACTGATTGCCTGGGCCCTTTCAAGAGATATTTGTGGGTTATTAAAGCTTAGCATTCTTAAGAAACACACCTCGAAATCTGTGCAGTGTTAAGTAGACAAACGATGTTAGTCATGGATTAATTAACAAGGGAGGAAGCCCCTTGGACCCGACAATAACACCTGAGTAAGGGTGGGTGTCAAGTTCGAGTGACGCTCAGATTGTTACTGGGATATCCATTGCTTTCATTGACATCTGGCATTTGACCCTATTCCAAAACGGACTTTGGGGACAATTCTAGCAGATGCTTATAAGAAATGACTTTATCTTTTTATCTGAGAAATTGCTTTGTAATGACATGTGTAAGGACTGTTAGCAAGGAGGGGTGTCATCAGATTGATTAAAATGGTTATCTTAAAGATGAGTTGCATTTACAATAGTCCTGTTTTAAGCAATATTTGACACTTGATCCCCATAGAGACAGGAGTTGGATAAACGGTACAATACAGAAGTAATGTAAGGCTGTTAAAAATATAAAAAATAATAGCAATAATAATGATAATAACCAGTTTTAAAAATAGCACCACAGCGGGGCTCGAAGTCACGATTAACGGTTTAATAATCACAAGCCTGCGTTTTTTACTAGACGACACATGCTCTCACGTGTGGTCTAATAAAAAATATACCGGAAGAGAATCTGAATTCTTGTTTTGTTCCAGCCCTAGCTCAGAGCTTGGTTTTTGGAAATACAACTGTATCCCTGCAAAGACCAATGGTTGGTAACTTTCAGACAAGCATGGATTGCAAAAAAAGTCTAAAAAAGACAAGCTGGTGAAATTTATAACATCTACCAGTGAAGCATTGGTTTGTAAGTTACAAAACAACGTGTTGTCCCCAGAGGGACCTTAACCCAACCAAACAAATGTTCGTTCGTAGTGCAAGTCCAAAATCCAGTGAAGATCCTTCTTAAGCCAGCTGATAGTTTCATCATCCAGGTTGATAGGCCTGGATTCCTCTTGGGGGGGTGGGGGGGGAAACTTGTAGACCTCACAGCTCTATGATGTGGCTAATGGTTTGTGGCTCTCCACAAACCGCAGTTTGGTGAAAGTTCTGCTCCGATCTGTGAAGGAAGTTCTTTGTGCGATCAACGCCCGTTCTGAATCTGTGAAGGTGACCCTGCGTTCCTATCAAGGTCACAGCCTTGGGCTTGCTAGATGGGTTGTCCACAAAACTCTTTAGGTTCAAAGTAGAGGATGACCATTGCTCAATGCTCATACCATCTGTCATTGATCCAGGATGATCGATATGGATAGTGTGACTGCAGTGTCATGGATTGGTTGCAAAGTGATTCCGTGCGAAGTCTCTGATCCTCAAAGGGTGTTGGGCGGGGAATTAGGTACAGGTTCATCCACATTTTCTGGCGAGCTTGATCGTCTGAAGTTTTCCCCTAAGGTTTGAAGGAGCCAGTGCCAGACCGAATTGGAAGATATTCTACCGGCGTCGCCAAAAGGCAACCACTAACAAGTCTCATTGTTCATTCAGAACGACATCAATCTGTGTGAAGTCCAACACTGTGACTCCATAACTGTGCAAAGAATCGTATTCAGCATTAGAGTATGCCAAGGCAACAGTTGAGGTATGTAAGGTGTCAAAGTATGCACCCCATCCAGTTCTGCAAGCCTTCTGAGGAGGTTGACACGAGACTGCGTCTTGGCAGCGACTGGCCTTGTGTGTTTGAAGGTAAGGCTGCGGTCCATTGTGACGTTTTCATTTAAAAAAAAACTTTTGAAACTCAGCAGGCCCAAGACCGTCAGCTCTGTTTTTCACCTTGCAAATCCGATGCGCAAAAAAGAACAAACCATCAACTCTAGATGGAGAAAAACTGTCCACATGACCCAACACCAAGTACCTTTGGCGTCACAATGGACCGTAGCCTTCACCTTCACACAAATGTTGGTGGTGCTCCCCCTCCAGAAAATTAAAGTGGAGCTGTCAAGAGACAAGTACATAACATACCAGTGTAACCCCGCAATGCCATTACTAGACACAACAGGCCACTGCCCATCTCAACAAATACCACAAATAATACGAACTATTATTCATCATAACGTACAATGGCCCAATTCACAACACTCCACTTTGATCCCATCACACGAATTTTATAAATGTTAAGCATCCAGTTTCAAGGCTAACTTCCCCCCTCAATTTAGCGGAGTCACCTCAACAACCAAAACCATCTGGCACCATGTCTTAGGACTTTTCACATTCTCTTTCACATAGCGCTCTGACTCGCTCAAACAGCTCCATACCAATCCCTCATTGAGCGAATCGGCCTCAACCAACCCCAACCATATGGAAAATGAGTCCCGACGCTACTCTACTGCCATTTTTCCCAAAAACCCGCCAACCAAGGGCGAAGATCACGGAGTGCAATACCTTTTTTTGACCATTTTAGTTTCCATTTACCGTAACCACTTCGGGTATAATCCCACCTTCGTGGCATAATCCCACCCCAATTTTTAAAGAAAATACAGCAGCTAGCATACCTCGGGTATAAGCCCAGGCGGTAATTTTGCATTCAGGAGTTTGTGTGAGATTCAGTGATTCTGTTTATGGAGTGGACATGGTGCCTGAGGTGAAAATTAGATTAGGAATTTGAGAGGACAGAGCCATGGGAGAGCATGTTTGTCGGTGAAATTGATGGATAGGATTAAGATGAGGATTTGATGCTGATGTGGGTTTGGAAGAGGCGCTGGACCGCTGGCCAAGGCGAAATGGTGTAAGAGGTATGGTGGCCCTGTGCTGAGTAGATGAGGCGCTGTTTTAAAAAGGGCTTGGAGTTATGTATTGGTAACTGATATTGCTCCCAAGTTCTATCCCTCCTTCCCCCTCCCTGGGTATAAGGCCCCCCCTATTTTGAAGTTAAATCTTCCTTTTAGGGGGTGGGCTTATACCGAGTGGCTACGGTATTTACTATTTTATTTAATTTTATCCCCCTATTTGCTTTTTAGTATTCTCTATTTTATTTTATCTTATTATTGACCCATTTTTATTAATTTCACTATTTTATGATTTCATTTTTATTTTTCGATTGTATTTATTTAATTATAATCTATTATATTTTATCCCACTACCCGAACCACACAACCATTATATTTCATTACTACCATTGCTACCATTATTCTTCTCTGGAGTGAACCCATGGGTAACGCTGATGGCCAAGCCACCCATGATGGAAATGCACAACAAAAACTCCAAACCTCCCTACCTAACCTATTCGCGATTTTACTCCGAAAATCGATAAACCACTATGCACCTGTGTGGGACTATCCGCCGTGTTCGCTAACCAGCAGGGTCGTGTTCACACCTTTTACAATTGGGACAACCGCTTCCCTACCACCAACTCTCACCAAGCAATCCCCGAGTCAGAGGGCCACTATCTCTTACAGAAATCTTTTCAAACCAGTATTATAAGCATCTACACTTCCTTTGAAACACCTGACCAAGCTTCAAACACATTCTACTCACGCCAAATCTCTACATGGCCTGATCGGGGATTCCCCGTGCAGACCTATCCCGGGTTACACGAACCTCCTTTGAACTCATCCCTTTCGGGCCTCGGGAAAATGCCTCATCCACAACCCAATGGTACCACTTTAGCCCTACTGCCGCACAACTTCCTAGTAATGGCGCTCACGCTAATGTTTGGGAATGACTGTATAATAAAAGACGAAGGGTGTTTGACTACCAGTGATGGTAGAGAAAACGGAATCTCGCAAACAGCCCTAGCCACCCTTAACTGGTTTCATCAATGCAACCATCAACACAGGATAGCTACCGCCCCCACACCTTGAAATATTGACCATACTGTCATGAGTACCTTGAAACAGCTCAAACCCCTGAACCACTACCAAGCACAACGGATTACGACTGCCCGTAAGTGAAAACATTTTTTTTTAAACGACCCAATTGGGAATGCATACCACGCTCATGGAACGATCAGAACTCACCTGGGGGAGGCCAGCGGGGCCTCCCCATTCACCAATCTCCACCCCCCTCGACCAGCTGCAGTGGCGCCGAAAAACCTCAGACAAACTACAATTTTTTTCCCCCCACAATGAGCTCAATGACTCTTCAGGACTTCGGCTGTGCCCCGGGTGGCCATTCTTTCCTAGAGGAGCGAGCATTTAGCCTTAGTCATCGGAGATTATGTCCAGCAAGGGTAATTCTTCTTGCAAAGGTATGAGCAAAATTTTCACAACGTCACACTGGTTTTGCTCCTCTGCTGAAATTCGAAGGCGACGCCTTCCCGCCAGAAACCAAACAACGCTGACATGACTCTCTGCGATTGGCTATCAGGTGGCTGACGTCACCTGAGTATCGCCGTAGCTATTGGCACTCAAGGCCGACGATGCTGAAAGGGCCCCACCTGACCCCACCCCAACCCACAAATGGGGAGACAAAACAAGCCAGGAGTGGCCCCGTGTGGACAAAATCACCCTTTGGCCAGACAAGCTGGCCAAAGTTGTACGTAATTGTTTTGAATTGCTTCATGGCCACATTTGTTCCTCCTCTCAGTAGAAAGAACAAGTTGGCTTACAAATATGTCAAGCATAACTTTTTGAAAGTTGGTGTTTTTGCAGCTGTTTGAGGGGTGATGTCATTGAGACAACCAGCTGTTAGAGAAATCAGTTTGTGGAATAGGTAAGGCTATCCCTGTAAGTATGGAAGTAGGGAGTTATGGAACATTTCAATGGGTATGTAGGTACACAATTTGACTAAAAGCTGTCAATCAAGTTTCAATAACCAATCCCATAATGCATTGCACAACCTGCCTATATTTTTTCTGTACAAAACACAATGTCATTACTTAGAGATACAGTGTTCAAAAAGTATTCAAGGTGGAGTGATGCGTGAACAAGAACACATGCATAAAAGTATGTGTTTTCTCACCATGAAATTGTGATGTAACGTGTTTCGGAGTATGGAATACTCAAATTAGCAGAGATCAAAAAGGCATCTAAAATAATTGTAATCGGAAGCAAAGCGAGAGAAAAATAAAAGGGTATTCAATGACACAACTGCATTGCTTACTTGTTTAGGGTAGCAAAAACTGGCAAAAATACTTGTTTAACATAGCCAAACATAACTTGTTTTAGGGGTATGTTTTTTAATCGGGGGAAAATACGCATTTAAGGGCAGTTTGTCCACATGTTCATGATACCCATCTTGGAATACAAGGGGCCCCCGGGAATAAAATTACCCACTAAAGTACTAATGCTTGTGAGCTTAAAATAAAATGAGTGTAATTAATGTCTGTTTTTAGGTGTTAAGATAGGATTTTTTGGGATCACACATGACATTATTGAGGTGGAAATTTCCCAAAACTGGTGCCCCCATTGTGGGATTTTGACTTAACCCTCTGGACCCCCCACCCTGTGCACACAAATAAAACTAGAGCTAACCAGACTGATTGACCATGCCAGATTCCCCATCATACCGTAAACAACAATACAAGCCAGTCAACCACCCATCAAGGGAATTGCCAACTCAAGTGTTAAGGGCACAGGAAGTTGGATGTCTTGAGTGTACATCGCAAACGGAGCTTAAAATGCGATGTTCACGAATAAAAAAATGGCAGTACGTCATTGAAGGATATAAGATGGCAGGCCTGTGGGGTGTATTTATTGTTTAGAGGCAATGCCAGCGTTTTTGGACGTGTGTGTCATTTTGGATGATATTTACTTAAGGAACCAGAAGAGAAATTGTCAATGATGAAATTTGATATTATAATATGTGATGCCCTGTGGGCGATGATAAGTTGTACCAAACTTACTTGCAATGCCCATTGAAAAAAATATAGTTAAAAAAAACAAATTTTTTATTTTTAAAGAAAACTTTGTTTAAAATTACTTTTAAATAAACTTTTTGTCTTTTTGTAATATGATTAGTAGCTGGAGTAGAATGGTACAAGTTTCTTTAAGACACTGTTTGGTATATGCTTATGCGAAACAAGTCTCATTCGCAGTCTATGGTGTACTTGACTTTGATCTTGCTCAGAGGTAAGAATCTGGACGGGCTTATTCTGCACCAACTTGCAAATGAAAAACACAACAACAGTGGTGTGTAATTGCAGTAAGGTTGAACTACCTCTTCTCTATCCTTTGTTAAAGGTTTTGCCATTTTGATCCAGCACCTTTTGTTTTATCCATGTGTTCATAGATATACTTGAGAAAAAGCTATCACAAATTTGATTCCTTCCCGATCTTGGCGGTTTTATGTTATGAGCACATTTTTGTTTCCACGTCCATAGGACACCGTGCTGTAATTTTCTGTCGTTTACGGAAAGAAAATACTAAATGGCAATTTCTAAAGATACGATCCCCGAATTTGCACGTAAGATTTGGTACACATGGATTACTAAGGCTAACGGTTCAGATGATATAAAAATCTCAACTTTTTTAGGCAAAGTCGGGGGGACGAGGGGCTGGGATCACAAAATCATAGGCGTAAACTCCCGGGGGGGGGGGTGGGGAAGGGATATATCCCTACAAAACTTATTTTGATGAGGGGGATGGTCAATACGATCATCCACCCCAGTGTTGATGCCCCCCACCGTTCCCCCCCACCCGTTCATGGGTTTTGACCACAAATAACCTCATATTTTACCATAATACTTTAAAAATGGCAAATTTTAGCCATGCTTCGCACACCATTTGTTATTAAAATATATTAATTTAAACAATGTTGCTTCTAAATGGCAAAATTTTAGCACGCTGCGGGCAAATGTGTTACTACTGGTCTTACCAGCAAACCCCGTTTTCCATCGTAAAATTTTCATATCAACCCAATTCCCCCCATGTTCAAAAAGAAATTTACGCCAAAAAGCCCTTAAGGGTGGTATCTTGATTGTTTTGTTGGCCAAGAAGAAAATACTTGATTTATTTATAGTAAAGTATCTATGATCTAAAGTGGTTACATTGGGTGAGGTACATTGTGTTATGATGACTCTCTCTAAAACCGTGTTATGCATTTGAAGATTATTCATGGCCTTCATGGTTATGGGCAGTTCCCCATGGCGCCAGTTGTGCAGAAGTTACATGGTATTTACTGACATGTGAACAGGTTACATGCCATTTTGTCTGTTGTGCTCAAGTTACTGGTAGTCACCCAGATGAGCCCAAGTTACGTGGACATTGCATGGGTGTCTTGTGCCCAAGTTCCCTGGGGATGCCTAGGTGTGCCTATGTTCTTATGGCCAGTTGCCCAGGTATGCTCGAGTTACATGCTAGTTTGCCAGCTGTTTCTGAAGTTAATATGGTAATGGTGTTGCGTGAGTAAGTTAGTGATACGTCCATTGCTGCATGGTAGTTGGCCATGTGTCCTCTGCTCTTCAACTTTAATGTTAGTTGACCAGGTGTTGTTTAGCTGCATTGCAGTTGACTGTGTTCAAGTTTGTGTTGGTGAGTTAGTTATGTGATAAGTCCATTAGCTGCATGGTAGTTGGCCATGTGTCCTCCTGCTCTTCAACTTTAATGTTAGTTGACCAGGTGTTGTTTAGCTGCATTGCAGTTGACTGTGTTCAAGTTGTATGACAGTTGACCAGGTGGGCTCAAGATAGCTCAAGTTGCATGCTAGTTGCCCAGGTGTTCTCCTGGAATTACATCTCAGTTGACCAGGTTTGCTCTAGCTGCACAGGGGTTGGCCAGGTGTGCTCAGTTGTATGGCCAGTTGTCCAGGTGCGCTCAAGTGAGCTCAAGTTGGATAGTAGTTGCCAGGTGTCCTCCTGAATTCCATCCAGTTCCAGGTGGCTCCAGCTGCATTGCAGTTGACTGTGTTCAAGTTGTATGGCAGTGCATGCTCAAGTTGTATGGCAGGTTGGCTGTGCTCAAGTTGTGTGGCAATTGGCCAGGTGTGCGCAAGTTAGCTCAAGTTGCATTGATAGTTGCCCAGGTGTCCTCCTGGAATTACATCTCAGTTGACCAGGTGTCTTTAGATACGCTGGAGTTGGTCAGGTGTGCTCAAATTGTATGGCAGTTGGCCAGGTGTTTATCAAATACATGATTGAGTTACTTTCAAAATCTTTAAAGAGTTATTTACTATGTGCGGCAGGTTGTGTCAACACCAAAGTGAATGCTGATTGGTTGTTGAGTAGGTCAGAGTCTTCTTGGGAAATTGTAGGGTACCTTTAGGCTGTTTCCCCTTTTACCAAATATCAAGGTGCACATCACCCACCCCTGAAGGATTCTAACAGTAATAGTTGGCCAATTATCCACATGTTTCCCAACTTCAGGAAAAACTCTAAACCATGGTTGTGTGTGTGTTGTGGAGCTAACTTTGGACTATGTACCCTTTATTTCATGCTATTAAGTACCTTCAAACTTTGCACTTCTAAATATAGATAATGAAGTAAAATTATTGCTTATATTAGAGGGTTTTCAAAAAAAAATGTCCTGTTGTGTGCCTAGCACAACATTAATGCCGGCAGCAATGGCAACAGATAAAATGGGAAGTACTATCTGTTTAATGCTCCAATTAAATGGTGGTAATCACATGCTGGGACAGGTGAAAATGCTCATGCTATCCTTCAATTTAGTATGTCATATTGTCAAGTGAATGCAAGATGGTCATAAGTGCAATAGCTGCCATTTGTTAGAAATTCCCATCAAACATACTATTATGACAAGTCTTTGGTCAGTGGCTCTTGAAATGGTTCTTCAGGTGACACTGTCGCCTGAAGAACCATTTCAAGAGCCACTGACTCAAGGAAAATAAATTGAGTTATCCTAATAGAGGTTGTGCCTGTGTCGTCATCAACCGTAATGCTGAACTTTGTTCAACAGGATCAAGAAACCGCTGTTACTGCACCATGTTATTGGTATACAAAAACAAGATTATTCCCAAGGTTGCACGCAACATTAAATTGAATGGACTGCATTACGGTATAGGACACCTGTTCGATTCTTTTGTTCCTAGCAAATCGATTAAAACAGGCACAACCTCTATACATGGCAGCACACAGGTGTATCACATGGCAGCTATTGCACTTATGACCTTCTTGCACTCATGCACCAATATCTCTTCAAAAAGCAGTTATAAGCTTTGACTCAACATGAAAATGGGTTAATGGACCAGAGAAAGACAAGAAATTTGGTCCAATTCTGTCACAGTTGGATGTTAAGTTTTCCTGTCGAATGATCAGAATCTCAAGACTACGCCTAGGGCGCATTTCTGGCATGTGATTTTGAGAAAAAAAAAAAAAAAAAAAAAATCTTTCAAAGAGTTATTTACCATGTGCCGAGCACGAGTTGTGTCAACACCAAAGTGAATGCTGATTGGTTTGTTGAGTAGGTCAGATTCTTCTTTGGGAATTGTAGGGCTACCTTTAGGCTGTTCCCCTTTTACACAAATATCAAGGTGCACATCACCCACCCCTGAAGGATTCTAACAGTAATAGTTGGCCAATTATCCACATGTTTCCCAACTTCAGGAAAAAACTTCTAAACCATGGTATGGAGCTACTTTTGGACTTATTTACCCCTATTTATTTGCTATTAAGTACCTTCAAACTTTGCACTTCTAAATATAGATAATGAAGTAAAATTATTGCTTATATTAGAGGGTTTTTCAAAAAAAATGTCCTGTTGTGTGCCTAGCACAACATTAATGCCAGCAGCAATGGCAACCGATAAAATGGGAAGTAATATCTGTTTAATGCTCCAATTAAATGGTGGTAATCACATGCTGGGACAGGTGAAAATGCTCATGCTATCTTTCAATTTAGTATGTCATATCGTCATGAATACAAGATGGTTGTAAGTGCAATAGCTGCCATTTGTTAGAAATTCCCATCAAACATACCATTAGGTCTTTGGTCAGTGGCTCTTGAAATGGTTCTTCAGGTGACAATGCGCCTGAAGAACCATTTCAAGAGCCACTGACTCAAGGAAAATAAATTGAGTTATCCTAATACATGGCAGCACACAGGTGTATCACATGGCAGCTATTGCACTTATGACCTTCTTGTACTCATGCAACGATGTCTCTCCAAAAAGCAGTTATATGCTTTGACTCAACATGAAAATGGGTTAATGGACCAGAGAAAGACAAGAAATTTGGTCCAATTCTGTCACAGTTGGATGTTAAGTTTTCCTGTCGAATGATCAGAATCTCAAGACTACGCCTAGGGCGCATTTCTGGCATGTGATTTTGAGAAAGCCTTAACCTAGGAGACTGCACTGGTATTATAGGGCAGATTGCTTGATAAAAGAGAGAATGTTGTGGCATTAACATATGAAGAGATTATTCCAAAGCGTGCAAACCACAAAGTATACTTAGGAAAAAAACGGTACTTTTTTAATATGGAAATTTTGACATGGTTTATTTGATTTATATCACATGTGGTCTTTACCAACATTTCAATAAATATTCAAATCTTATTCTCCCCATTTTTGAATCATTTCTGTTTAAATTTTCTGGAAATTGCCAAAATTTATGAAAACTTCAATTTTTGTGTCGCCTGCTTTAGCAGGCAAGACACATAGGGATCACTTTGTTCACTGTTGTTGTCTGTTGATGATGTTCATTCACAAAAATATTCTTGTCAAAAAATGGTATCGTGTTACAGTATGCAACCTTACTAACGTTGCTCCATTTACAAAGGAGCATCCAACAGGATAGATTGAAAAGACCTAAATTTAGCATCGTGAAACAATTGAATTTCCCTTTCAGTAGATTAGACTAGTAACTTAAAGCCAAGCACTTTTATCATGATGTCTTTCATAGAACACAAGTTCCATTATTTGATTACATGGTAAAAATGTACTTCAAATCTATTATGCAGTTAAAGCGTCACTAGCACATTTTCACAAAATATGAAATTTCTTCAATTTGCTCGCAAATGATAGTCTAGGACATTGATAACTACAGATATATTTAGAGTATAAAAATCACATACCCCAAACACATATACGCATTACGGTCAAAGAGGTCAAGACATCCAGGTAATTCTAACTTTGCTCTAACTTAATAAATCACCAATGTGTCTATTACCTGCATCTCATATACCATTGGTATTAATTAAAACCACAAAGGTCCCAGACTGGTCAAACGGTGGATCCCATAGGCCAACTCTGGCTTGTATTTTCTTACATGAAATGCCATTTTCGTTGTCTGCCGAATTAATGACTCCAGAGTCAGTTTTTATAAAACATTTACCACATAAGCGCTGATTTGGGCTTAATCATTTCAGAGGTTGAGGGCTAATGTAATATAAAACCATTCAACTATCAAAAAAAAAAATCAATTTTTTTGAAAAATCTTGAGGTGCAGCTAGTTTTCAAAAGTGCCTGTCTCTTTAAAGGTTCAACAGAGATTTCAAGTCCCTTTATATTTCTGTGATATTTAGTGAAATTTCATATAGAGTAGATACCCTCAATAATTCCCTACCTTTTATTTTGCTGCAGAAATACCTTAAAATGAAAACAAAAGGTGATTTTATATGCTTACATTCAATAGAATACATAGGCTGATTTTGTATGTGCTCCTATACGAAATTAGAAATTTCACAATTGTTGAAGCAAGAAACAGTTCTAGCTTAATCCTTTTCAGATGGGGATATTTGTTGATAGAAACCTTTAGACCAGTGCAAAATCAGAATTTTCACATTTTTCGGGACCCCTGTTATTTTGAAATCTCTTGTTGCACCTTTGAAGTAGAGACATCCAGGAGGTTTATAACCCAGGTCACGAGGTTCGGTGTTGAAAAAAGTAGGTTGAATGTTACATTAGGGCATTTTACGAGGCACATAAGGACCTACATTGATAAAAATCTTGCAGATCCTGATCATTGTAGTACAAACTAATTGTGACTGTGTGACATTAACATGCACACAGTGACACAAGCTATAACCCATTGACACTATGAGCCAATAAAATCTCAATTCCCATGGCACAGTTCAAAAAAAAAAAAAAAAAAAATTTAAAGGTGCAACGAGAGATTTCAAGTCATTTATATTTTCTGTGATATTTTAGTGATTTCATATAGATTAGATACTCAATAGATTCCCTACCTTTTATTTGGCTGCAGAAATAACTTAAAATGAAAACAAAAGGTGATTTGTATATGCTTACATTTCAATAGAATACATAGGCTGAATTTTGTATTTGCTCCTATACGAAATTAGAAATTTCACAATTGTTGAAGCAAAGAAACAGTTCTATGCTTAATCCTTTCAGATGGGGATATTTTTGATAGAAACCTTTAGACCAGTGCAAAAATCAGAATTTTCACATTTTTTCGGGACACCTGTTATTTGAAATCTCTTGTTGCACCTTTAAGTAGTGAGACATCAGGAGGTTTATAACCCAGTTCACTGAGGTTCGGTGTTGAAAAAAGTAGGTTGAATGTTACAGTAGGGCATTTTGCGAGGCACACAAGGACCTATATTGATAAAAATCTAGCAGATTCTGATCATTGTAGTACAAACTAATTGTGACTGTGTGACATTAACATGCACACAGCGACACAAGCTATAACCCATTGACACTATGAGCCAATAAAATCTCAATTCCCATGGCACAGTTCAATAGCTTACATTCACTGGTATATTAAGCAAATACACCCCTGTATATTTAGGGATTCAAACATGTTACAGAGTGGTTCATCACAAATCAACGATTCATCCATGCGTCCGCATATTTTTATCCCGTGAGGGCGGCTTTAGCCGCCCGAGCACAATCTTCCCTCGTTTAAATATGTTAGCAAAATCTAAAGCAAAACGATAGTTTTGGCAAGTTTGTTGCTTTGCAGTTTGCACCTGTCCTAGCGCGTACTCAAAGTTCCGAACGTGACAAACAGTGTGTCGACTCAAGCGTACCGCGTAAACACACTTCCATGAACATTGCACCGGGCGTAATGCACTAATTTTATCAACTGTGGGTTGGTAACGAATCAACAACAGTACGCTCCTGTACAAGGAGATACAGTGAGTTGTTGAATTTAGTATGATTTATGATATCCAGAACATGCATGGTCAGCTGTTGTTAACATGTGCCCATCCAAGGCTACTGAACCGAGCCCTTGGTAGATTAGCATGCCTTACCTCACAGTGTGAGCACTATTGTCTTTCATACAGCATTTATGACTGGCTAGTTGCATCATATATTAATTTCAATAACCAATTGAAATGCAGCTTACAAATAGTTAAGCTCTAGCTCTCTTCAGCCCTACCACCATTCTTACCATGTTGCTGATTGGCTCAAAAAATCACATAAATTCCAGTGTGACCAATTGGCAGATAGTACTCACAGGGTTAGAACACATGCTCATCCACCAATGACAGAGTTCGGCAAGGTGTATATGTGTATTCATTAGCATGAACTGGTCTTGTGGGTTCTGGGTGTCATATATCATACTAATTAAACCAGGGGGTGTATTTTCTCAATATACTTGTGAATGAAATTTACCGAACTGTGCCATGGGAAATGGGATTATATTGGCTCATAGTATATGCATATGCAGATAAATCTGGATTAATTTGTATATACAAGCACCATGTAGGATTATAAGTTTTAGTGAGATGCATACTGGAGATGTCATCAAGCAAAAATGCTCCTTGATCATTAACTCTTTACACTATACTACCTTAACCAATACCCCAAACCTTAATGCTCTAGGAGCATTGCTTGCTGACAAAATCTCCATCTTTCATATTGTGGTACCAGATATTATTAGTGGCAACCATCTATAGAACAAACCTGCACGACTCACTCAGGCCATCACATGTACCTGTGTGATTCAGGCTTGGGTCTTTAGCCTCGTTTGCATGCCGTTGACATTTTACATGCTTCCACACCACTCCCTTCCTACCTTCCTACACCGTGATGTAGCAGTCAATGTTGTTGGTATATGTAAGTTTCTCAAAATGTGCCTGAAATTGTTCAAAAATGGCTCTTCTAAGAAATGCCTCAAGAAGGTAACAAATACCATTTTGCAGAATGGACAAGCATTTTTTGGACAACATTCATTACAATAGCTCTTTGAAGTTGCAACCTCAAACTTCATGGTTCCTGTTTAATAATGTAACCACAGCAACACAGTATCTAACTTTGAATACAAGTATGGGATAACATCTTACCATAGTAGAGAAACACATCAAAATGAGTGTCATGGACATTACATTTTTGGAAACGTCATGGATGTTACACATGTTGAAATTGCAACACTTACTCATTCCTAATTGATAATTAGAGTTAGGTGCATAGTGCAGCTCATATTGATTAATTATAGCATAATAATCCTAGAAAACTCCAGTTAATTAACAAGATATAATCTCTATAAAATGCGTCATGGATGTTACAAAGGGGACATCACCGTGGAATTGCCCTGATATTAAAAATGTCAAGTGATGGTGAAATTTGGTAACTTTTCCATGCTTTGTGAGGTTCGTGCACAGTTGTGTTGTGTTGAGGAGCACATGTGGTGCAGTGGGTCAGTGTTCGCCTCATAAGCATAAGGTTGTGGGTTCGAGCCCCGCTGTCGCCAATGTGTTGTGCACTTGGGCAAGGCACTTTACCTCGCTTGCCTCTCTCCACCCAGGAGTATTTGGGTACCGGCATATGCTGGGAATGCAAAACAGACTCTCTGTGCGGGAGGAGTGGCAAACCCCCCACAGCAACATTATATGAGGGAGTCTGGCCCAAACGCCAATGACAGAGAGATGGGCACTCCGCCTGCGGCCGCACCATTTGCATTTTGTGTTGGTAATTGTCTAGTAAACTATACTTGTGAACAGTAATGCTCAAAAGTGTAATTGCATCTCAAAATACAGGATTTTGTGAACCAGCAGAACAGCTAATGGATGTGCATTGACGCATACATTCAGCGTCCATTTAATTATTATCGGGATCCAATATTAATTATTCTAATTAGAAAATTCCTTATGCGACACATAGAGAAGGTTTGAGCTTTACCATTCAAGGGTAGTTTACTTGCCCATTACCAATGCAACAGTGAAAAACCTCTATTTTTGAAAATTGGGTTGCTCTTCAAATAAAATGTGCTATTATTGCTTTAATGTTTGCTAGGTTGCCCAAAATACCAAACACATTTTTGTTTTTGTTTTGTTCGCTTTTTGCTACTGGACCAGATAATGCAATCTGTTGTACTTTGGATGATGATGCATGTCCACTCATGTTTGATAGGTAGCTGGTTATTTATCTTGGAAATAAACTTGATCCATGGGTTAAAGGCTGACTCAGAGAATTTTGAAATATAATTTTTTTGTTTGTATATTAAAAATAGTCAACTAGAACTAAAGATAATCACCTAAAATGCCCAATTCCGAAGTTTGAGATGAATCAAGTTTTTGTTTTCATGCAGTAAACATTTATGTGTAGTATACATTGCCATAGGATACTGTGTATAACCAAAATTCCGGATCCGGAAATTTAAAACAAAGTTATGATTTTCTATATGAAGGAATTTGATTTGAGCTTAGTTATTTCTCACAGTGATCAGTATATGGACAAGTATTATGTATATGCAAAAAACACAATTTGTTTGAAAATTGAGGGCGCCCCTCCTTGGGAAATCTCTGAGTCGGCCTTTAATTGAGGAGCTGGTCCTGGGGTACAATGGTTCATCTTGATGTAGGCTGATAGGGTACTGTACTGATCATATGATGCTAAGGAGTGGTTTGGGCCACTGTGAACAGTGATACCTGTAACATTTGCTAGCCTTGCGCTTTAAGATGATTGATCCAAGCAGAGTGGCTTGGCTCCTATATGCTGGCAAACCTTAATTGAAGTGCCGTCGGCCACATCATATCATGTTACCTAATTTAATTCTAGTTATATTTAGGGAATAGGATCTAACAAAAACACATAACGTTCCTCCACAAGAGATAACATTAAACGTTCCCACCGTGCACTAACTCCACAGGTAAAATTACAAGCTTAAGTTTGTTACTTAAACACCTGGAACGTTAACACCCCACCCTTCCCGGCCTACATGAATGTAATTCCTATGTTTCATGTTGCCAGGAGCCGCACTACAGAATGTGATCAAATTTGCATGTGCCTATTTTGGGAAAACAAGGTGCCTTCGTGTAAGTGCTAGAACACCTTTCCTGCTCATGTGTATCTGATTTGAAAGTCACAGGTGAACTTGTATAATTTGATGGAATACAGAACTTTATTCTTTAATCCTCCTTGTTTGTAGTTCAATGGTGAAGTGTAAAGAAAAACAGTTCCAAATTATGGAATAACAATCTTGTAGGTGAGAGGTCTATTAGGATCTGGAAATTAAATTTTCAGGTGAATCTAATTCAAGTGTAAAAGGTCATAAAATCTGGGTCTTTTCACTCCCCACTTTTCAGGAACATGTTTGGATCCTAGATTGTTCAAGGGTAGTTGTGGAATTGGTTTTGTTAATTGCCATGCATATTGTGATTGCTTATTTGAATCAATAAATTATTTGAATGATTGCTTATTTATAAATAAGCAGTTATTGTTAGAAGGATTGCTTATTTTTTAAATAAGCAGTCATTGTTGGCAGGATTGTTATTTTATAAATAAGCAGTCATTGGAATTATTTGTTATTTATAACAAAACAGTCATTTGAATCATTAGTTGAATGATTGCTTATTTATAACTAAGCAATTGTTATTTGATTGATTGCTTAATTAAAATATGATGTTGTTGTGCATTTATTTAAAAAGGAATTCTTTTGAACTTCCACAGAAGATCCTGATCATTTTTTGGCATCAGATTTCGTCCAATTAGCTGCTGATATAATACATATGAATTCCATACCACCACCTGTGGAAGATTTAACTAGACTTTGCAGGGGGAATATAAACTTAAGATAGAATAGCCCATTGACCACAATGGGAGTATAGATTCCCATTCCCATTTGATAACTTCTTTTGAGATACACACTACCTCTGTGGAATATTTAAATAAAGCCTTCCACACAGGGAGAATGGATTTTAAATGGAATAGCCAAATTTTGTGCTCACTGTTTTCATAATCTGTTACAATTTACATGACTAAGGATGCACTCGTATTGCCCTTAAATGCTTGTGCACAGTATGGATTTCTGAAATAATTTTAAAATGAGTGGTGGAACCCTCTTGTTAAGACAATGTTTGTTCACACTTGATTTTCCCCATACCCAGATGCATGCTGAAAAGATACCATTAGGTTTGGCAAAGAACTTAAGAACTTTTTCCCCTCAGCCCTAGAAAATTGGCTGTGTTATTATAATACTGGTTTAAGAGTGCAGAGAATCTAAAATAAATCATCACATTGTCACAATCTAGTAACCAATCCCCCCCCTCCCCATTGGTCTGTCTGTGGCTGTGTGCTAACTACATTATACTTGTGAGACTCCATTTCTTAGTATGCACTTTATTCCATCATTGCTAGTGTGTCTAATATTTTAGTCTTGTGTGTCTATTTTTAACAAAAGAAAAGTCACACAAGTATACTCTTGTTAACTTGTCTGGCTGTGTCAAGCCAGTGTACTTTGAACAACAATGAATATAGGATCTGGTTCTGGATCTGGTAGCTACTACACAACCACCACCGCTTGGCTATCTTGTGCAGGTAACGCTGCCACAGGTGCAAATTAAATTTTGAAGTGTGCAAGCTTGGTATGGCAGTCGATGTAAAGGGTGTCAAGCTGGGTCTTGAAGTCTGTCAGTGATGGTGCAGATCTGGTTGAGTCAGACAATCGTTCCATTCGGGTATGGTCCATGGGTACATGGAGTGCAGATAACTGTTTTTATTTGGTTAGATTCTTTTGTAAATGAAATGACCAGATGATTGTCTAGTTGAGTATCTTGTTTGTGAATTGGATTGGTTTTGCAACAGGTGAGAAATGTTTCTAGGGATAATACCATGAGTCTCTTTGTGTATGGTACATAGGTGGGCCTTGGTATGTCTTGATTCAAGTGTGTCCCATTCCGATTGTCTTGACATCTCAGAGACGCTGGATGACCTTAAGTAGGTGTTAAGGACAAACCTCACTGCACGTCTTTGTATCGTGTCAAGCATGTCAATGTTATTTTCTGGTGAGGGTCCCATATTGTTTAGCAGTACTCCAGTGGTGGATGAACTAGAGCCTTGTATGCCACCTCTTTAGTCCTTCATAGTTCCTTTCTTGTATTTTTCAGTAGCTCCGAAGAAGACTAACTGAAGACAAGCTCTATGTGAGCATAGATAAAATAAAGAAAAGCCAGACAACAAAATATAGAAAAAAAGTTAAGGACCAATGTCATACTTACTGTATGTGGTTGATTTTGGCTACCTTTTTGGAGTAATTTTGATTATGCAAGGTCTTTGAAAGATTTTGAGCCAAAGATTTGAGTCATTTAAAATCTGTGTCAATTGATCGCTTAGGGATAGTTCAACCTTAAGCTATTGTCCACATACACTATTTGAGAATATTACTTATGTCCTTGTCTAT
Organism: Ophioderma brevispina; assembly: GCA_023653785.1. Lineage (NCBI taxonomy): Eukaryota > Metazoa > Echinodermata > Ophiuroidea > Amphilepidida > Ophiodermatidae > Ophioderma > Ophioderma brevispina. The sequence goes on along the minus strand of JAMKCH010005196.1, from coordinate 25,020 downwards.
GTGCACCAAGCTTCCTGGAATTATATAGTAGTACTTTGGGGATTTTTCCAATGTCCATGTGGACATGCTTGGGGTGTTTGTAAGAGTGTTTGTCCATGTGAACACACTTGGGGACATTAATTGTTCATATGAACACACTTGGGGCACTTGTCATTGTGAACACGCTTGGGGCGTTTTTCCATGTGAACATGTACAGCTTGGGTTGTTTGCCCATGTGAACACGCTTGGGGCATTTGTCCATGTGAACATGCTTGAGGTGTTTGTCCATGTGAACACACTTGGGGCACTTGTCCATGTGAACACACTTGGGCGTTTTTCCATGTGAACATCTGCAGCTTGGGTTGTTTGCCCATGTGAACACACTTGGGACATTTGACCACCTGAATACTCATGGGACATTTTTTCCTCTGTGAACACACATGAGGATTTTTCTCTTGAATAAGTTCTCTCCAGTGGTTTCTCTAACCTATCTTGGTGGATTCTGACAATCCTCTGAGTGAATACTCAATGGGGACACATTTCCTGTGATGACCTGACCAGAGGTTGTAAATTAGGACATTGAAGTTCGTATGGTTCATTGCTCTGCTATTGCAAACTTGCACTGTACACCATTGGTAATATTTTGTCTGTCGTTTGGTGAAATCTCTGGGGATTGGCTCATCTGGTAACTCCAAAAACATAACCTGGAGGAAAGAGGATTAAGAACATTCCTCCAAATATCACATTCCCTTTAAGGCATGTGCTCATCTGAACATAGCTACTAGAGTTAGAGCTATGGTTTAAGTTGAGATTTTCAGAGAGCATTCAGGCATAGTTGGCCTGGTCTATTGGACTTTACCCCCAGGGCATCTTTTTCACATGTATATTACTGACACCTTCCCGGGGATCAACTAAATGTAAAGGAACTTCCCCTTATTGCAAATGGCACCACACATTTCTCTCAGCACATTAACTTGGTTCTTTGTACTTTATAATCAGATGAGTGTTTTCATCTTGTGTGCCATTTAAAATTCAATGGGGCTGAATTTCCTTTGAAAAAGTACATTTTGCCCACTTATTTGAGAAATCAACAGGCGGATGGTGATTGAGACACTCAGACAGGACGGGGAATCGAGATTGACCAAGAAAAAATCAATTAGATTGACACTTATCCAATTTCATTTCTTTCTTTGGGCTTGCTTAGAATCAGATTCATCTCCATGAAAATATTACTCACATTTAGCATTCAGAGACTGAAAGGTTAATTTAAAAGTCAGTTAAGCCATACACTTGATGGAGATTCAAACCAAAAATCTCAAAATCTATAACTCGGGGTTTTGCACCCTGTTTGACAGTGTCCCTCTATTGTCTCTCGAGATGTACTAAGGGTGTATAACTGGTCTTGCAGTCGTGCTATATATGATGATGAAACCTTCATGATTGGCCTGCCCCCTGCGCCTAAAAAATGTTTACAATCATAACTGCTGCTAAAATTGGACCCATTTTCATGGCACGTCCCTCCACCCCCAAGATGCTGATACTCACATGCAGTACACTCTTACTGAAGTACATTCATATTTTCGCTGTCAATGGCTGAGGGAACCAACACGACATGGGAACGCTTTGATAGAACAAGGCCTTATGACACAAAATACAGTGGGGACTTATTCTGCTCTGCAAATAACAGCACCTTTTCTGTGCGAAAACTGACTCTTGGGAACGGTATATTGGGTGATTCAAATATTTGTTGAGTTATTTAGAGAAAAGTACTAAGAACTTTTGTTTGTCCAGGTTTTTGATGTGAGTACTTTTTGCGTTCTTGTTTTCTTAGGGAAATCAACTTGGCATTTTGGTGATTCAATAGAAAATGTAATTTGGTGGCAGAAATTTTGCTTGTACAAGTAATATTGATAAGCTTGTGATTCATTCTCGGTTGCTTACGAGGCACTACCTGATAGTCTGCGTTGACCCCACACTTCTTCATCAAGCCTAAGATTTTGGTGTTATAGAAAATGTTTTTCCTCAATCTCAATTCTATATGCAAAATATTTGGCCTGACTTCATTTACCGCAGATAGTGTTTTATACCATAATTACCATTCACATAAAAGAGTAAACAAAATTCAATTAAATTTGGGAATTAAGGTATGTTCGCAATCGCTTTCCCAGGAAACACTGAAATAAATTATGGGTTGTTTGTGGGTGGGCACCTTTACCAGTGCTTCAAATGTACTTAATCTTAGCTATAGGTCCAGGCCTTATTTGTGATATTATGGACATAAAAGAGCCATTTGATACTCACTTTTGGGATATACAGAGTACAATTTGATGTCCATTTCAGGTACATAAGGACCAAATATATCCTATTTTGGATCATACAAACAAATTTTATATTCACTTTAAGAGCCGCAAATTTAATACCCACTTTTGATATATACAGAGCCAATTTGATAGCACCACTTTGAGGACACACAAGTTGATACCCACTTTGGGAGAGATACCTAGCCATTTATGCCCATTTGGGAAATATCTGACTTATACCCCTCTTTGGGGACATACAATCAGAGCACATTTGATACCCACTTAGGGACATACAGAGCAATTTGCTATTAACATTGTGACATACAACAAGTTTATACTCATTAGGGGGATAACATACGCAAATTTTATAATAACTTTTGGAAACTTTGGGGTATATATAGAGCAAATTGGATACCCCTTGTGGACCTGCGCAAATTTGATCAAACTTTTGTGAGATACAGAGCAAATTTGATACCACTTTTGGGACAAATAGAGTAAATTTGATACCCTTTCTTGGATTGTGTGAGAGAAAGACAAGATATTTATCCCTTCCTTTAACCTCCAAAATACTGTGTACCCTTAGTTTGTAAACAACATGTCTTTCTCATATTAAACACGTGGCTCTGTTGATTGGCACATAATAATCCTAACTTCACATCTAAGAAACTATTTGCTACCCTGGAGTATGCATACTTATTTACTAAACCACTCAACCAACCCAGTATCTGTTCTGCATGAACTCACAGTGATCCAATTCGCATGACCTACAAAAATTATTGGAGCCTATTCCTTGATTTAACACCATTCAGCCCCCATCACAGATCTTCAAGCTGCAAACACTTAGGATCAAACACCCCCATCCAGGAATGGATATATCCGCGGGAAGAGTCTTGACGATATGCGCATGAATTTGGCACTTTAATATCATGATTTCCCTTTCTCTAGGCAGTAATATGATCCGAATATTGAAGAATTAGTACTAATTCGCTTCAACGCTCCAAAAGGATCTGTTTTGACAATGGTGATAATGACCAGGGCTTCTGTGAAGCGGTATCCTAATTTGATCGAAGAATATGAATTTATACAGTATCGGTAGCGACCTATATAGACCGTTATTTAGAACGCTGATTTCCACCCTGAATACATTGCAATCATGAGTTTCAAAGTTCACACCATCTATTTGGAACCTGGATAAAGAATCAAATTGAATCTTAACTATCTGGACCTTCCTGCTATCTATCGGCATCTAAGCACTATTATGATTGGGTCCCTTGGCAGGTAATATCATGTAAGAGCAAATCATAGATAATGTAAGAAGGGTGATATGTTTACACAGAGATATAGAGCACTTATTTTGATTGGTTACTCAGGTCTATCTCACATTACATCCCTTATGAGCCATTAATACTAGATTCATCCGATATGTGACCCCGTACCCTTTTTGCGGAGGTGAAAATTCAATGAGCGCAGGGACTTCTGTTTAATCATGTTATTGTGAGGAATTTCAAGGCCTGAAATACACTACTGTGCATTTCCATACATGAATGAATTTTATTTAGTGCAGGTGAGTGAGTTATATGACCGGAGGTCCCCAAGATAATCCGGTGTGCACGTGCATTTGAATTCATTCATTTCCTCGCCGCCTTAATTGGAGTCGGTCCAAAACTCCAGGGGGACGAACATGTCAATGCGAATCGACTATAGACAGATTGTATCACAAGTATGTATGCCCAGGAGGTTTGCTATCATTTGCGCGCACCTCTGCCAATGTTTGTGTCTCGTGCGTATGTTTGTTGCTTTCAACAAGTTGTTCAATTTTTCTCACTGGCTGGTGGCAGTCCTTTCTTGATGTATTTAAGTCCCCTAGGATCGTGAAATTGGGGTTCATTTTCATGTAAGACTCATGGAATTAGCCTAGCATGAAATCTTCTAAAAGAGATCAAAGATTAACAAGGATTGTACAGCTTTATTCCATAAAAGATCTTTTACTCGTGTCAACTCATGAATATCTTACAACAAGGACACAGCACACCGAAATTGGTTAAAGATGACCTTAAATTTAAATCGGTTTAGGATTTTGGGAACCCAGTACTCTTTTTACGACAAATTGAAACTGGTGACAATCATTATTTTTGTGTTGTTTTTAAAGACTCGGGGCCTCCGCCTTGTTCTTCCACGTAAAATAATGTTATCGACTGGTTTTCAAATCGTTGGTATACAATTAATTGTTTTTCAAATAATGTGTACAGTTTGTTATTTTTAATCACAAATATGTTTCTTTTAACCCAGTCAACCATTTTTATTTGGTGCCAATATTAACACCAAAGTATAGATTCTAAAACCCTCTTGGTGTCACACTCCCCCCCCCCAACCGCAAAGTGTTCAATTTGATTCCGTCACCGATTTGTATTTTATGTAGCTACACCTTATGTAATGTTTACAGGAAATATGTATGATTCTGAATATGTAGAAATTGGTATGATGGAAAGCTTAAGTAACGTAGAATACACTATAATCAAATAAGTTGACAATTGTCCACATTTGTTTGAGTATTTTGCCCTTTTAATTTTCCGCCCAATATCTACTCGGAAACGGTTCCGACAAATCCACATCGCAGGTAAATGGTTTCGTCAAAGTGATGACCATGCCATATTTACGGTCGTTTTGACCATCCTATCGCAGTGTTGCCACTTTCCTCTAACTGCGATCAGATGTGTTTTTATACACATAAATAATAAAAAACACAACGAAATGAAACAAAATATTCCTTCTTGTATACTTATTTTCAAATGTTATTATTACTTTCATGAATCCATCAATATTAACAGGTGGTCAGCAATAACAATTCGGTCCACCCTATGTTTGGGGTCTATCACTTTGACGTCACGAGGAGAGCAAAATTGGGCGTTTGATCATGAAGCCGTGGCGAAAATACGCCCGTTTTCTTCGTATGTCAAAAAAGCAAAAATAAAATGCCCTATTTTGTTAATTTTACAAATCAATTGTATTATTTTTTCGGGCATTCGTGAGTATTACATATATTTTATGAATGTAAGTCAAACTGAGCTTGACAAAATCTGAAATATTTCCTGTTAACATCCATTTCTTTTGGCAAATGCACATCTGGTATATATTTCTGTTCAATTTTCCTCAAGTGATCTGATAAATTCTTGAAAGTAGTGCATTGATCTTACAAAGTCTTCAAGGATTAAATACCACTTTGTAATAACTCTTAACAGTTTTTGTTCGTGGCGCTTGAGAACCATACTCTGGCTGCCCCTCCGTCCTACTCCATCTGAATTCCTACCAGTGCTTGTCAGGCATTGCACCGGCATTACTTCGGAGAAACAACCACACACAAACTAGTGAATAAGGCTCTTCTGTACAACAAGCACTTGCTGCATAACATTGTCAAAGATTCACACCAATTCGGTAGAAAGCCTGTGGCCTCATCACTCGCCGACCTTTATGCCGAAACGCTGCTAAACTCGCCAGTTCACCACCATTCAAACATCCTTACAGACATTGAAAACTGCCTGGCTAGATACCCCAAGACAGATCAACTCTCTATTACACATATGACAGAACCACCACCTGGCATCAATCCTCCCCCACGCAAGGAATGGGTCCCCTTAAACCGGATTCGCCAACTCGTCCGCTCAATAGCCATATGCACCTTTGTGGGCTGCGGCCAAGCGCCAGCCTGCCAATGTGGGTTTCTCCATCACAGACTGCGGATCACATTCTCATGAGTCCCTACCTTTCGTCCACCGGTGGACCCAAGATTTTCTCATCCCAACCAATCAACAGTGAGTTGGCTCCAACGCTTACAACATATTTACTGCTGCCTCAATACGCAAGAAGAAGAAGAGAAGTTGCCTGCTTGAATGGTCTCGATTCAACCTGTCTTCGAAAAGCTTTTCCGCAGCTCTACTAATTGAATACGTTTTATGTTTTCCACTTTCTCTCCCCTTTGTCTTTTCTTAAATTACTGTACATAAGTCCAAATTTTCACAAATGTGACAAAATTAATGTCATTCTTAATTTCCAAGAGGAGCGTGTATAAAAGTAATGTTGCCAATGGCTTTCCATTTAAAAAGGTGTGCCACCCATATGGAAATATTAGGATAAACTCTTCCGGAACAGGGGGAGTATAAAGATCCAAATGGAATAGCCCTTTGGGTAACTCATTTGACACATACAACCCGTCTGTGAGTCTGATCAAATCTTACACCGGGGGAGTATAGTTCCAAATGCCATGGTCCTTAGAAACTACTTCATTTTTGAAATTAATCCCTCTGTGGGAAAGGCTGATCGATTCTCCACAGGGGATATAGTTTCCAATGGAAATGGCCATGGATACTTCATTTGGAATACAACTCCCTCTGTGGAAGAGTCTGATTCAATCTATCTCCCACCGGGGGAGTATCGATACAATGGGAATGGCCCATTGGAAAAAATCATTTGAATACATCCCCTCTGATGGAAGAGTCTAATCACAAGTCTCCCACAGGGGGAGTATAGATTCCAATGGAATGGCCCATTGGAATACTTCATTTGGAGACAGCCCCTGTGGAAGAGTCTGATTGAATCTCCCACAGGGGGGATATAGATTCCAAATGGAATTGTCATTGAATACTTCATTTGGAATCATCCCCTCGTGGAAGGTCTGATTGAGCTCCCACAGGGTAGTATAGATTCCAATGGAACTGGCTCATTGGAAACTTCATTTGGATATATCCCCTCTGTGGAGAGTCTGGATCAAATCTTTCACGAGAGAGGAATAATTTCCAAATAGTATGGCCTATTGGTATACATCCCCTCTTTAGAAGATCAAGTAAAGTTTTCAGGGGAGGGTGGATTTCAATTAGTAAAGCTAATTTCCTGTAAGATCCATACTAAAGTGGGAATAATTATTTGGGGAAAATGTTGTAAAATATTGAAAGATGTATGTAACAAACTGTAAAATCTGCAAAAGTACAGTGAAAGTAGAGCAGCAAAGTTGATGCCTTATTATGAAGTGCTTATCCAATTACTTGATGAAATATGTTTTGGATGCAAGTGTTGAAGTTCATTTACACTCACAGTAGTCAAAGTCGGATTCTTATGATTAAGTGAAGTCTGAAGAAAGTTTTCCTCCTATTTTGAGAAACTATGTGGAGGTGGAAGTTATTATTTGGGGTGACCAATTCAGAATTCAGTAGACTGTTACATCTCCACTTTGTCCTCCCTCAACTTTGTCATCTTCCCACTTTGTCTTTCATTTTGAAAGAGACTGCAGTTATCATATTGTGAAAGAAACTGCAGTTATCGTAGTGTGAAAGACTGCGGTTATCATAGTTTGAAAGAGACTGCAGTTATCATAATTTGAAAGACTGCAGTTATCATAGTTTGAAAGAGGCTGCGGTTATCATAGTTTGAAAGACTGCAGTTATCATAGTTTGAAAGAGACTGCAGTTATCATAATTTGAAAGACTGCAGTTATCATAGTTTGAAAGAGATTGCAGTCTGTGGACCATTGGAATACACAGTTGGTAGTTGCATTAATATTGTAAATTACATTCAAAGGAATCTGGGAAATTCAGCAACGTGGGTGACAGACAATATGAGTTGCAATAAGCTCATCTACCCAGGACACAGTTCAGTGGGTTGTACTTGTACATACATTAACATGAACTGACCTTGTGTGATTTGGGTATCATATATCATACCCAAAAAACCAGGGGTGTATTTTCTAAAGACATTGGTGAATGAAAGTTACTGAACTGTGCCAAGGGAATTGAGATGTTTCTAGCTCATAGTGAGACAACCAAAGAAAGGATATGTTGTAATCATGCAATGCACCTTTAAATTTGCAATTCATGATTAAATTTGGAACTGGGGGTTAACTTTGAAATCGCAGTTAAAATTTTTTGGGTTTCAGTAAATCAAGTCATGTGTTACCTTCAGCAGAGGAAACAGCTCCAATCTCGAGACTGTCGCTTTCAATCTAGGCACCCTAATCACAACCTTATTGTGTCAGTGACAATTAGAATTCAATATGACGCTCTCATTCGGTGACGGAACTGGCAGACTGGTCACACGTGAGATAAGCATATCAAGAAGATCTAGGTTGAATTGAGTGTGATTAACTGCATTGAATCCGTAATGTTTGTTTGTGTGTTGTGAGAGAATGTTTAGGCAGCAGATACAATAGGGTGATATTTTGATATTGTAGAATATGGTATAATATGCCTCATATACATCATCGTCGTTGATTATCTATCCAGCAATAAAATTCAATATGTACTTGGCAAAAGAGATGTCTGAGAGAAATTGAAAGTCTGCCCAAGCTGAAATGCTTTCCTGTAGGATGTGCTGTAAATATCAATTAGGCCTAACTACATGCAAGGTAGACCACTCTAGGCAAGCAAATCAAGTCATTAGGTTCTGAGCAGCATGCAGAGGCAACCATGCCGCTCTATGCTTCACAGTCATTTTCTGTTGCAACTCTTTACAGCTAATCTGATGATCTGTGACTTTGTAATGGGTTTCCTTTTGTGGAGAGACACAGTAAGTGTTAATATGATCATTGTGTCCAGGCATAAAGGTGCAACAGAGATTTCACATAACAGGTTGTCCCGTCAAAATGTGAAAATTATATTACAAGCAAACATTATTATGGGACAAAAAAGTTAGGAGATAAAGAAGTGTTGCCTAAAAACCGACATCTTGATCATAAGTCCTTGGAACACTTGGTAATATTGGAATGTTGTAAAGAGATAATAGGCTTGAAACGCATTGTAACTATAATTTCGTTCCCCTCCTCCCATCCCCTCCCAATCAGTGTGAAAATCCACCTATTGTGCCCGAGCAATTGCCCCAAGTGTGGTAAGCTAAGGACAAACATTGAAAGGACGGGGCGGGGGGGGGAACCCAAACCTTGCCAGTGTTTCAAACAATTGAACATGATTGTAGGAAAAACAAGTACTAGGTCTCGGTTGCAGACTTGGAGATAACCCATAATGGTGTAAGACCTGAAGGTAGGATTGTGATGAGACACATGTTCAGTGTCGCCTGTGAAGAAAGTTAAGCATTAGATCTAGGATTAGAACATAATAGAGTTTATGGCTAAGTTCATAAAAAAAAACACCAAACGGGTGTTCACACAAAATGTGGTATTACCAATGGGATTTAAGACTATATTTAGGGATTGTGGAAAATCAAGTTACATTTGGTCTTCTAAGGAGGAAGTTTGGCAAAGTCTGAGCTGAGACATATCAATTTTTAATAAAGGCTATTCCCCACTTTAATTTTGTTAATATTGGTGAAAATTCAATGTGACACTTGCTGGTGAAAGAGCAAAAGTCGCCTTTTAGTAACCATCTAATTCTTGACTTGGGGCATGCCAGTCGGAAGTTTGAAGTGATTAATGATGAAAACATGTTGCTTCTATTGGTTGATAATATGGTATTGGAACTTTTTGCATAAGATCTTGTAGTGTGGCGGCAATAACCATTGTGCATACTATCTTCCAACACTGCACAACATGCAAAAATGGGGGTACTCAACAGCTCTCACAAGCACACTTTTAATAGTTGAACCCATTTTTTAATTGTCATGTCGTCCTTGTCTATGACGGCCCAATCTTTGGTCTATAGTTTTGGGGCGATATATGGTTAATGTGTATTTTCTGGCATCAACTCAAACCATTCATAAAGACCAGAAGAGGTTACGTTTAGACTAGCAGTTTGATATTGTATATAAATCCAGCTTATCAAGCCCTATTGCTGATCTAGTTAGGGCCAGCTGAAAAGTATTACAAAAACAATACTTCCAATTATTGCAAAAACCTGACTATTTTTACAATTAGGTTTACAAACATAGTTTTAAAAATAATTTCAAATTTTTTTAGCCTAACCAGCCTTCACATCTTTGGATTGACCAATTCTGCAAGTTTTGATGATTGTTATTTTTGTTTTTTAAATGTACCAGTTCATGGGAAAAAGTTTTAGCTTAATGTGATCAACACAACTTTGCACTGCTTTTTTATAATTATCAAATTGAAAAGAATGGTTCTTTTTTATTTGGAAATGGTGAGCAGTTCATGTTGCCAGCAAGATAAATGCCTCAAAAATATCTTTTTCCAAATGTTTAAGTTGAGGGTTGTGGAAAACTCAACTTTCATATCATTTCAGAAGGCATTTATCAATTTCAGAGGCATTAAACTGGCACCTTTTTGTGTCAGTGATGGTGAGCGGTTCACATGACAACTGTGCTTGACAGAGGAGGATAGGCTATGGTACCAGCCAGGAGAGCCTAGTTGGAAGTGAACATAATTAACGCATTGATTTGCTACTTTGGCTTAAAGGCTCTAAATTTACATACTTCATTTTTGCCTATGACGCTATTGTGTGGTCACTGACATTTTAATTTATTACCATGGGAGACATGGGTTTTAGTAATTATTACCACCCATTTGGGACTGAATGGCATTAATTAATTCGCTTATTAGCCACCTGTGGGAGACTTCGATCCTTTGGTTTTAAGGTTTTTCAACCGAGTGGGATGGTAAGAACCTTTTAAAATTCTGTTGGGATTTAAAACAGAGGTGTGTTAAGGTCATCCAATGCACCAGTTGTGGGAAATTTCACCTCAATAGGGTCATGTGATCCAATTAAATCCTATTCTTAACACATAAAAAAACACCTGACTTTAAAGCTCAGTTAGTCCACAGAGCGTTAGTACTTAGGGCATTTTTAGCGTTGATTTCTGAATATCTTGTGGTTCTTACACTTTTGGAGCACTTTTTGTCCCTAAGTCTGACATTTTTTAATACAGTACAGGCTAGGAACATTGCTATGCATCATGGGTTGCTTCAAAACACCCTATGGGATTTGAGGAAACCCGCATCAGCACGTCCGTGGAAATTGTAATGTGAGCCGCATTGGGCATTGAACTGGGTACCCTGTGAACATACCCCTAAAACTCTGTTTACAGACCACAAGAAATGTGGTATGCATGATTTGCCTACTGTATTTCACAACTGTATTCTCTTACACAGAACAAAGGGTCAGAAAAATCAGCATCAACAAGATCTTAATATCTCTTTTGTTTTTTAAATTCTATTTTGGTTACTCTATTCAACCTAATTATAGTTTATCTGTTACCATTTAGAAGACCCAGCCCTCAAAGGTAAAAACCTTAATCACTCTACTAGGTATATTCCTTTGAAATGACCAGTAGGATTGGACAATCCGGGGTTACCACTTACTCTTCTCAAACTCTAGTGATCATGCATGCATACGGTTGGCTCTATGTACATGGGAACCAACAGCTTAATTGTCCCCTTCGAAAGCTGAGATATTTCTCAATGATGATTCATTTGTCAATCAAATGAACCGGGGGAGAAAAAGTGTAATTCAAGGGGTAATCAAAGCTCTTTGTACAAATTTAAGTCCAGAATTTTAGTACCCAATTAAATCCAAACAAGTGGCCCATACCAGGGCTTGAACCAGGGACCTTCTGCACCAAAGACAATTATCCCACATTGGGCCATGACCACTTCATCCTGCTCTCCCTTGAATTAGTGGCCACCGGGTCTACTGCCTTCCTTGTTATAAAATGAGATAGCTCTCTGGGTAACCAATCAAAATAGACCTTCTCTATAACGGCTATGCATTAAACTTTCTACCAGGTCTCTGATTGGTCACTTGCTTCATATAACCCTAAATAACCATCAATCCGCTGGTAGTTGCCCAAGGGTGACGTATTTTGGAGTAATGTGACAGAATTAACTCAATTAACAATCTCATTTACATTTTTATAAACAATTTATACTTATTTTCTTTCATTGCAATATTTTTTATTGTTACCATTTGTCAAATCAAAAATAACCTTTCAGTAAAATTGACTCTCCAACCCCAATGATTTTGGGAATCTGAAATCTACTTGATAACATTAACCATTTAATAATTTTTAATGAGTAAAGATTTTGTGATTGCATGCAAATCAAATGGTGATGTCAAAAGTCAGGATGTCATGGCCGCTCCCCTGCTCTGTATTTAATTAACCGAAGGGAGATTATGTTTGCCGAATCCAGAAATCGGCTAATCCATCTTGCTTAACACAAATTCTAAAGGAAGCAGAAATTCACAATTAAAACATGTAATGTTCATCATAGATTGTGAAAACGCAGTTACACACTTTTTGATGATAATTCTCTAAGTCTCTCAATTCACCACGTCTCAGTTAGATTACCGGAAAAAATTGTTTGCCAAGCGATTCTCGCCAAATTGCACGGCAGTCCAATGAACTTAGCCTCAAATTGAGACGTCAAATGTTGACGGCAGGAAGGGAAGAAGTTGGCACTAATTTTTCAACGCATGAAATGCCGAACTGTTGGTGGTGAAACACTTCTTTTAAACTGCTTCCTATGTTCGACTAGCATGTGCTTTGAGTTATTAGTTCTATAAATGAGGAGGGAGTTTGAAGTGAGGCTAGAAACATGACATGTGGCAACTAATCTTTGTCAGAGAGAGCTCTTAAAAGTATATGAACTGTAACATGTGCTAGTATTTTTTTCCAAAAGCAATATTATTAGTTTCATCATGGGACCAAGGCTGTAATAGTCTCTTGCCGTAAAATAGGCCAAAGGCTAAAATTTTAATACTATATGTCGATTAACAACTGTTAAAAACGTGTTTAGGAATTAAACATTTTTCTAAAAAACACTTTCTGCTTCACTTCTGTAAGCATTTTACATGTAAACATTTTGTGTGTGAATGGCTAGTGTTTACAATTAAAACATTGATGTTGGCAATTTGACATGCATGTTTTTTTGAATTTTAAACATGTTTAAAAGTGAAGGCAGAAAGTGTTCAATTGGAAATACTTTTTTTAGTGAACCTTTAACAACCTAAGATAGGTCGTAGAAAACATTCAAGAAGTTAATTCAAGAATTGCGAGCTGGACTGGGATAAGTGATAGACGCCTTTTTATTCAGCAGATGAGGAATGTTACTTGTGTTAGATCACAGACTATCCCTTTCTCAGAAATTAACATTAACGTTCTTGTTTCCCGGTAGAAGGGAAGGTTAAAGGGATAGAAGCAAAGAGAGGGACATCTTGGGTGGGATTGAACCTCGGCCTCTGGTGCCCCAGTCTCATGACCAAGGATGGCAACCACGAGGATGTCGCTGGCCCAGCCAGTGATTTCGTGCCCATATGTGTGTTCTTATGATGACGTCATGGCAATGATTTGGGACTTGGTGCATTTTCTAAAAGCCTCAGCCTGAGTGCGATTTGGTGAGTGATGGGGGGCATGTTTAGGGTAATGTAAAAAGGCTTATATTCTGGGCACATGCATACACAGTTATGGCAATGAATAACACGCTTGAAGGTTCTGTTTATACGCCTTGCCGGTGGGGTACTAGTCATGGCATGGGATAAATCAACCTGTTAATAGAAGAGGGGCTGAACTTGCATGATTGTTAACAAACAGCCTATACATGGGGATACATATAGCCTGAATGATTGGAATTACAGTATCTAATGTGTAACTGCCCAGGGGGTTTGGCCCAGCTCTCCTGGCGACAGCAGATGAGGGTTTACGTGGGAGCTGGGGCAAGTCCATGTCATGTAGAATTTTGCAGCCTTACTCATGTTACGGTTACCAATACAAATATTTGTCACCCGTACTCAAGGTCATAAAGATATATCACTATACCTTAGTGCCCTCTATAAAAAGTGTATCTTGTTATCTACTTAGTTTGGCATAAAAAAAATGGTGCTTACTTAAGGTGGCACGGGAGAATTTCACCTATCAGGTGTCCCTAAAAATCAAAAGTAACTGATTTTTTGTCTGATGTAAAGCTTTTCCATCAAAATATCCCCATCTGAAAGGAATTAAGATGAGAACTGTTTCTTTGGTACAAAATTGTTGAAATTTCTAATTTCGTATATGAACAAATACTAAATTATTTCAGCCTATGTTTTTTTAAATATAAGCAAATCCAATCACTTTTTCTATCTTTTAAGACATTTCTGTGGCTAAATACAAGTACTAAATCTATTGAGTGTCTAGTCTATAGGGGGGTGAAATTACTATTATGAATGACAAATTTGCGTGCCTCAAATCTCTTGTTGCACCTTTAAACTCTGATATGCCAAAAAGATTTCATTAACATTTTCTCCCAAATGTCCATGAGTTTTTAGGTTAGAGGCCTTTTTTCCTATCAGTCCAGCTGATAACCACCTAAACCTGCGTGCTAATTACCCATATAGTTCTATTTTTCGTCAGTGGTTCACGTATATTATTATATATTATGAAACTTTTAGTAATCATCTTGTTCCAGATCTTGATCATCATCTTTCTCCCCTCTGGGAAATACTTAAATCCTGTTCAGATATGCCAATACCTCACGGCTGGAATACGCCATGCCACACTGCTTATAATGGTGTTTAAAATACTGGATCGATCAAATCATGTGTTGAAAACAAGCCTGATTTTGCTTATTACCATTAGGCAATTCATATGAATTTCTCTCTTAGCTATATGTAATACTTGCCAAGTCATTTTTCATTTAGGACATGAAAATCAATAAGCAAACTAATTAGTACAGCTTCTCCAATACCTGAAAATCACTACTCATACAGAAGTATCACATAAATAAAATGGAATAATAAAAGAAGGTGACGGCTTATTTGTGTGATGCCTGCACTATAGTGCAGGGAGACACTTACTGTTTACTATCTAAATTCTGTTTGTCCAGCCGTGTGCAGGTACTTTGTGTATGTATGTTAAGTTTTTGGTTAACCTTCTTCAAATTGCTGGCACATGGATGCTGTACTACGCCAATGAATACCATTTGCACGATCCCCGTAATGCACATCTCGTATTGTGCCCATCCGGGAACTTGTACCAGCCTCAAGTCAGCTAAAAACATACGGTTAAGAGCGTAATGAGAATACCAGAAAACTTAACCTATTTGTGACGCTGCACTATAGTTGTGTAATCGTCCGGCAGGTGACAAGTATGGCACAGTTACGATCGAAAATATCACTTTTTGTCGTGAATTTCAACACCAGTGCCTCGATTGTTTTTTGTTCCTTAGATATTCTTCTACATTTTTGTAAGATTAACTTCACGTGGAAAGGTACTTTGTATTTTAATTTTAGGCACTGTTCGGCGACGCGAATGAACAACAACTTTTTTTTGTAAACATGAACTCTGGTACAAGTTCCCAGATGGAAATGGGCACAATACGAGATGCATTCTGGGGATCGTGCAAATGGTCTATTGTCACCATTGGAGACTTAAATGTCATGGTAGGGTTAAAGGTCACATACCTAGGTCAAAGGTCATTAGAGGTCAATGTGTGCAGAGAGTGAAGGAAAGGTGGGTTGCAAATGCAGACTTAAAAGTTTCAGGTTCCCCCAGACTCTTTTTTTTGGTATAATGGTATCATTCAAGATCATTTTGAGGGAGGTTTTTTTTTCAGAAAATCTCCCCGCATTGTTTTTTTGCTTGTTCAACAAACTGTCAAAGATAGGAAAAAAATGCGTACACTAACTTGCAGAACCACAGGAAGAAAATAGAACAAAATTTAGCCAAATGAAGACCTTCAGGAATATGCTGCAAAAAGGAAACACTGTATTTTGTGTCACAGTTACAGAAATGGGACCTGGCAATGGGCATTGAATGATTTTGTATGTCATTAACATGTATGCATAGTAACCTAGGTGGGCTGTACATAGGTTGGGCCTTGTCATATTGTAATTGTTGTGACATGTCCCTCTGCTGTTGATTGCTGGCTTTCATTGTGTAGATTAACGGGTGACATGTAAGAACTTTTTGAAACTTTCTGACATGTACTATGGATTTCCGATGGAATGGCCCCTTTAACAAATATATTAAAACTCAATATCCCCAAAGCAAAGGTAAGTTCTTAAACTTTATTTTGGGCCTTCATGTTAAAATGGTCCTTTTTTAGTCTTGTTAAAATGGTCCTGTTGGATAGCCATCATTCTTAAAATATAAGGCCAAGTAAAAAAATATACTAGTTTCTCGTCCTCGCGCGCATGCGTTTTGGCTGCCGCATCAAAAAAAGGTTTTTTTTTCTTTTTAATAATTTGTTTATTTCTCGAAAATTCATCGAAAATCGGAGTAAATTTCACATTTTAGTTCGCTAAATTTGTTCAAGGTTAAAAGTTAGTAGGAGAATTGCCTTTTGGAAGCAAAATCATACCTGTGATGTCTGAAGAAAAGTTAGTCAAATTTTGGGAAGCTTTGTTGCCTTTTAGAAAGGACCATCCGCCATCTTGGATCGGCAATTAAAAAAAAAAAAAAACTGCCCTCCTCCTCCTTTTTTCAAAAAGTTAGGACGAGAAACAATTTTTTTTTTTACTTGGCCTAATGGGCTGTCTTTCACACCATTTTGTTCCCCCCTCCCACAAACACAGGTTTTTTGGGTTTTTGGTACCATTTTGAAGCCAATCAGAGACATTGTAGGAAAAGCTTCAAGGTGCATAAAGATATATAGTAGGTCTATTTGGAATGGTTATTCAGAGGTTATATCGGCATCCATACCATGTAATGAAACCAACAGAAATAGTGTTAAAAAGGTTGTGGGCCCCTCCAGGAGTTAATGGCCTGAGGGAATCTTGGAAGTATCCCTCTTTTATTTCAGCATCTGTCACCCCCTAGCCTATTCATACACATTAAGGTGACTTCAAGCAATGTACACATTCCATATGAGTGCATAACGGGGCATCCTAATAACGGACCAACCTGATGGGATTACCCCTAGAATTGCTAATGACTTCCACAATTTGCTTTATAAGACAGGCTGTGGGATTAGCTCACTTTCGTATTCTCCGACTTGTCGGTATTTCTAAAGAATCTTGGTGGGATTGATTTTGAACACTTGATATGACATAAGACGCCGGGGCTATTATGTGAGACATTGATGGGATCGTTAAGTGGGCATGTGTGGTTTACGGAAATGTTGAATATTGTCAAATTTGATTACAATGTTAATTAGTATGGCCTTTATACGGAAATGGGGAGACGTTCCTCCACATGAAGAAATAACAACTTGTTGTCGTGACTTGTGTGTTGATGAAGTTTTCAATAAGGGCAGAAAAGAGTTGCCAAACTGTAAACCAGGTTTAAGCAATTTAACATCATCTTTTAAAGCGGAAAGGGGAAAGATTGGCTCCCCAACAGCTCTCCAAAGAGGGACTTAGGGGGGGGGGGGGGGTTTGAAAACACACACATACACTGGGGGGGGGTGGTTTTGAAACACAACACTACCACGGGTATTTTTTTTTAGGGAGAAGGAATGTCCAAGGCCAGTTGTTAGGAATGAAATCAATTATGAAAGAGAGATATGTCAGGAAAATGCTAAATCTTTCAAATCAAATAGTTAACATATGGTTATTTTCTAGCATAGTTTAACTTAAATCCATAAATTCCTGCTATCCAAAGAGGTCAGGGCCACTGTTGGTCATTGACTTGTTTCCTAATATTCCTCTTCTAGCATGTTGTACCCTGGGGGGGCCTACAGTGTAAGGGGGGGGGGGGGGGGCGGCGGGGGGGGTCGGGGGGGGGGGTCACTGTATTCAAAATGGGGATATCATGCCTGTGTAAAAAAACGGGCAATTGGGGTCTTTTTCAAGATCAGCGATGTTGTTTAAGACTATCATCAATCACCATACACTTGGGTATGTTTTTCACTTTGTGAATTAATTTGTTTTAGGGCATGATACTTTTGATTATTTGTGAATTTTTATTTGATTGATATGGGACATTCTGGATTACCCAGAAAGCCTCTACATGAATCTTTTTGCATTGGGAATCCATTCAACGCATGACGAATTGGAACAGCCATGGGGTATCACCCTACCTTTTTTTGAAACTGACTGTGATATGCATGTACAGGACGGTCCTTTCTGTATAGGGGACGACGTTTAATGTCCGTCCGAAGAAACGGTTTTATCACAGATCTTGCCCAGTCCACTAAACATGGGACTAATTTTAAAATAAAACAGCTGGATCACATTATACTTCTCCATCACATGATAAAATGCTAGATCAAAATACAATTAAGGATAGCTTTTGGGTAGGTTCCACATTCCACCACCCCACCCTTGTATCAAGTATCAAGTCTCCCACCACACACCTCCACCATTCATTTTCCCTGAATTTGTGTTTAATGACTCAGAATACATCTTTTGTTGATTTAGCAGAAGAATTTCTCAGTGCCATTCAACTCATATCACGAATGCCGGCCAGTAATCTGTGGTCAGCAGTCTCAAATCCATTGGAAGTTATTCACATTTATCATCTATGGTCAGTGTTAGTGGTCCAGCTCCCACCATGGCATTAGCATTCCCCCCAAAAGAGCGTACATTTTCAATTCGTGTCCTTGTCCCTTCAGAATGCAGCTGTCAAACGGCTTAAGGTCCGTCTGGGTACTTAGGGTATTGTTCCGAAATAATAGTCGCAAATCAGGTCCGTACTTAATTGGTTTTCAGCTTCTGTGATGCCTTTGGATTTAAGAAGGAAAAGAAGAGAAAATAAATAATTTAGGAAAAGAAAATAATTAGATTGCCCAAGTTCAGATTGCTCAAACACCTTTCAGGGTATGTTTGTGATTTCCAAGTACACAGTTTTTGTGATTTGGTGGCATGCTGGTAGTCCTGTAGGACGCCGAGATAACGCGCACTCATTGATAATGGGTGACTTTGTGGTCCATTACGTGGATAACTTTGACCAATTTTGCAGAAACGAGTTAAATGAAATTCTGTGATGCATGACCTTGTCCAATTTGAAGAGGTGAATGTTTTTATTTCATCTTAAGGGTGGTCTATGCTTTTTTTGCCCAATTTTCGATTACAATTTTCTTGCTTTACCAAGATGTTTACAGATGCATGGTGTATCATATTGTAGTCCCATGTTTAAAGTTTTGAAAATTATAATTATTTTGATCCTTGTTGGCCATGGGTACTGACAGGGCATCTGAATGGCTAAACACTAGAACAAACGTAACTGCTTAACCAGTAACTTGCACTTACACCATACTTGGGTAGAGGTGCATGGGTACAATGCGCACAACCTGAAGCCCGGATTTTTATATGGTTGCCATGGCAACGAGGAGCTGACCAATTGGGGAACTTCCTATGGCCATATTCAAAATTGGCCCTAATTCACAAATCCGGCTTCATGGTTTCAAAGCCCTTTGGATGCTCAATATTGTGCCAAATTTCATGTCGATACGACCTTTGTTTTTGAGTTACGTTCGTTCCCGTTTCATCAAAAAAAACCTATTTTCATTCACCATTTGAGATATTGAGCGAACCGTAATCGAAAATAGTAAAAGTTCAAAAAAACGATTAAGTGGCCCACAATTGGAAATAATATGTTCATTTATTTTAAATAATAATTTATTACATTTTTTGAGTGCTTTTTGGTGGCAAATTGTAGGAGATGAATGGGTTAAGTTAATTTTTACAATAATCGTCTTTAATATCACTGGGTGAGTGTAATAAAGAAATCATAAGAAATGCTGTCGAGCTGAAACTTTCGAGTTGGTTTGATGCTTAATGAATTTATTTAAATGTTTTAATGATTAATTTTTGAAAAAGCTTGTAATATTTGGTCATAAGAATAAAAAAAATATTTGCTTAACAAGGCACGGGGTGAGCACTTTTTACATAAATTTCCAAAAATGCATCGAACGTGCGAGACTTGCTTACTTAAAATCCGAGCATAAAATTTGAACGGAATGTCCCTAATTTTCCTCAAACTACAAAAGCAAATGAACGCTGAAAGTTTCATTTCCTAATTCATCTATAATCTCATTGGCCTAGTATACTTTTTTCTTCAATATGAAACGAACCCCCCTCTTAAGTCATTGTTCTACTGAACTGTTGTACTACCCCGGTACATATTTTGTGTGCCTTAATCTCCTTGTTTTAAAATGTAATCTCATCAAGAAATCCATTTGTTTATTTCTCTCCGTAAAAACTGACCAGTGAAGTTACAACACAGTGCGTATAGTTAAGGTTAAACACAGCAACTCCACTTTACCGTAGTTTATGGACAACTATACACCTTTGTCCTGAAGGCTTTCTTTCCCACCTACTCAGTAGCTCAGTGATGAGCAGTTTTTGGACTAGTGAACCGAAGGTTCCAGGTTCAATCCTGGATAGTCAGTGAATTTTTTTTCACTGACTGTCAGCTATGTTGGGATTTGTAAAATTCAAAAATCCTTCATATTAACTTGGTCATGTTTCTTTCACATTTTAAAACCTCTCACAGAGGCAAACAACACCGTCAAAACCAAAGTACAAGAATAATTCACCAAATGACCAGATTTCAACATAAAAGTCCCCATGTGTCCTTAAATTGTCGTCCTGAAATATACCCCTCAATCCATTCAATTCCCAAGATATAACACAAAACAAAAAAACACCGTATTTATGGTTAACTTTTCATATTAGCACAGTATGAAAGGACTTTGCTATATGCATATTGCTTCTCACCGTCAAAACTCGAGTTTGTTTCCCATGGTACTTGAATGGAGCGTCATGTGCAAGTGCCAGTCTCTCATATCAAGTAGAGAACACAACAGACAAAAATCGGAACAAGCACCTTTAAGGCGTATTAATTGGCAGGTATTGGTTAGAGGGTGAATTAACAATAGACATGTGTGCAGGTATTAATAAGATGGGACAGTTTTAGTTTTTTTAACTCCAAAACAGGTTAATTCTAAAACTTGAGAAAAAATGGTTAAAGGTTATCCTTTTCTGGCTCATCCCCAAGAGCATTGCCCAAAACGGCCGATACTAGTTTCCTGGTTGGTGATTGGCGGTTGCTCTGAGGGAGGATGTTACCTAATGTGATCCCCAATATTAGCCAATCAAAGGTTTCCGTAGAGCTGCCACAGGGACTTGCATCAAACTTGAGATATCTGTAGACTTAAGTGTTTTCACTCAAGCAGAAAATAAAATTATGTTCTTAAATTATGTCAATTTCCATACTGTATTTAATTTTGTCAACTTTTATTTGCTTATAATTAAAAAAATCATATACTTTTTTGCTGAAAACTTTGATTAAATAAAAATTGCCAGTAAATGTGTAAACATGTTAGTTTAATTTGTATCTACAAAATGATCTAGAAACACTCAAGTTGTAAACTTTCAGCCACTAGTCCAGTCCATTCAAACTTGAGGGGGTTGTCCCTCTAGAGTTGTAGGAGGGTGGACTAGTAGACACCACTTATTCTCAAACTGGTATGAACTATGCATGGTGATGTATACACTGCACTTGATTAAAAGTAGGAGCCAAGTTTGAACTTGTCAGTGAGAGACGATGACTGGCGTGGACTAACAGGACTTGTTACAGAGCTTGCTTGCTCTGGTGTGGGGGGTTTATGCCAGCACTTAGAAGCCATGAGTTTTGGGGGGAGAAGACATTCTTTGGAACCATAACCTGGACTAGGGGAATTCCACATGCATTTTTACATAACAACATTGTCTGCAAGGGTCGCAGAACAGACAAAGACCCTCAATTGTTTTGGTAAGAAATTGGTTTTAAGTGTTTTGCATGTCTCTTGCATTTATTTTATCATTTTGATGTAGAGGCTTATAACTTTTGTTTTAACTTAGTTATACTTAAAAGCTTAAATAATTTCTTGAGTTGAGAAATGAAGCAGCAGGAAGATTCATTATGCACCCTTTTAAATCCCAGCAGACAATGTTTATTCTGCTCTCTGATTGGGCAATTAAATTTTTTGGAGTCGGTAGTTCACCTGTAAGGAAGCGCATCAAAAATTCAACAAATCACATCGCCAAACAGCTCGTATTGACATGCAATGTAGGACGCTGAATTTCTCTTGTGGTTTTTTCTTTAAAAAGAATGCTGAGCTTGTGTTTCTTAGTGTCTTTCTACCCGATTCAAAATCAATGATGTAGCTGCGTTGATACTCAGCACATCAGAGATAAACCTCGGGTAATACCAAAGGGATTGTGTAAAGAGGTCCGATTTTAGATGTAAGAGGAAACCAAAGTATATAAAGAAAACTTGTGAGAGCGAGCATGGATCGGAAAACCAAATTAAAGTTAAGCCTTATTGTTGAAAAGCAATTAACTCTATCCCTAGAACTAGGGCTCAGTTGTTTAGATATCAGCTGAGCTGCCATACACTCTGTCAGACCTTCTTGGTTGATGATGAGATAGGGATATTTGAGAGGTACAGCCCATTGTTAGGCAACTACTGCTTCACAAACTTCCTGGGACTTTATATTCATTAATAAAACATTCTATTCCATGTAGTACTATAAAAATGCTGTTTAAAACTTTAGATGAACTGGGGGTTGTTCAGGTACCCTGCTTAACAACTGTTTAAATATTTACTAGTTGTTTGGAAAGAAGTCTGATTTTAGACTTGAAAATCTTTCCTCATCATTCTGGATTTACTTGTTTTGTTGTAGCAGCCGTAGATGCTCCACAACAGTGCTTTGAGCACTTTGATGAATATGTTGCATGTATAAGAATGAAGTAATATTATTATTTAAGCAGGGTATTTGGACACAAGGGGCCGTATTCTCAAACGATGTTTAAAATAAACGGTGGTTAGGCCTAAACTGTGGTTAGCTAAACGCACTGTTTAAGAAACCGCAGGTTAAATATTTTAACAAATCGTTTAGCTAACCACTGTATTTAAACGCCGTAAATATCATCCACCGAACTGTGACTTACCTTCGCCTATATCATTACGTATGTGCGTCAACAATATTTATATGTCAGACAATGCCTTCCGTAGTTGTAAATGTAATGCAAGAAGCCCACGGGTATTTCAAGAATGTCGCGTTACGCAAGGAGCTTTAGAATTTGTTGAATGATTCAGACAAAACCCCGGGCCTATTTAAAACTGTTTTATGTCGTTGTGCCGCACTTGCTATCATTCAATACTATAACAGATAAACACGAGCATGAAAATAGAAGCAAAGGAAAAATGGACGAGAAGAAATCAACTGAGGACTCGGAAAAGAAAGATAAGAGAAATAAAGGAGGTAACTGATCTAGCCACGAGTATCACAGAGCTGAAAATATCAGGCATTTGATGAAAACGTGAAGTTAAACACGCCTTAAACTACCCCCGGACCAAGTCTAAGTTTAACAACGTTTTAGGCATGTTTAACGATGTTCAGCTAAAATTTAAACAACGTTTAAATTTAACCATGCTTTGAGAATTGCGTTTATTTTAGCGAGCGTTTAAATTGCGATTTAACCAGTGATTAGCGTTAAACATCGTTTGAGAATACGGGCCAAGGTGTTTCAAACTTTTAAATATTTTACTGAGCAGGGCTAACACAAAGGGTGTTCTCAGACAATGTCCACAACATACAGTATTTTTTAACTGTTGCACACCAGTAACCAAGGGACAAAATACTTTTGGGGCCACAGGGGCTATTTGAGCAAATTCTGCCAAAAAGTAGCCCTCGTAGTGCATTTTACCATAGGCCAAAATTTCTCACGGGGGCTATTTTGTGAAAACTGAGGGCTAATCGCCCTTAGCCCTCGTTTATTTTGTTCCCTGCCAGTAACTTGTAGAAGTAACATTCATACTTTACACATAGGTCTATCATTTAAAGTGACAGGAGGAGATTTTTTTTAGAATACAAATTTCTCATAAATTGCACTTGATCGGTTCTAGACCACCTACCAAGAACGTTTCGAAGGTGTATTGGACAAACAAGTACAAAAGAAAACCCACAAACTTTGTTTTGAACTTGCCCGCTATCGTAATCGTCCCTATAGAAAACCATGCTTTGATTTTCTGTTGTGCACGACAGAAAATACTAAATCATCATCTTATTACATAAAGACGGCGTATTCGGCTTATTCACTTCAGGCGTGATCTAATACATTGGTAAGCATTCCAAATATGCACAAAACCAGGGTTTGAGAAAAATTGGGGGCACTTCTTTCTGGAAATGTCCTCATATCTCTTTAAAGAATATCTTGCATATCAATTGCCCACGTCCCACTTGATGCGTCTTACGGATGTGCCTGTGCGTGTATTTATGTTTGTGATTATTGTAATCAAGGACATGACTCAACAATATATACCTGTTTGGCAATTTGGTTCAATTTAATGTGACAAACACAGGGTGCCATGTTGATGTCTCTTATGGCTTGTATGACAAACCGGTCCAAATATTCAGACATTTACTACTGATTGTGAGATAGGACAGTACTTGTTTATATATTCAGTGTAGCTACATGTTTTAATTACATAGCTACAAGTAAGGAGACACAAGGATATTTCCAGAAAGAAGTGCTCCCAATTTGTTTTGTACCTGGGTTTATTTGGAATGCTTATCAATGTATTATATCACACCTGAAGTGAATAAGCTGAATACACCGTCTCTATGTAATTAGATCATTCAAATGATGATTTAGAACTTTCTGTCATGCATGAGAGGAAAATCAAAGCATGCTTTTTGTGGAGACGATTAGGATAAAAGGCCAGTTCAAAACACAGTTTCGGTTTTCTTTTTATCCCCCGGCTTGAAAAGCAGTAGGGAATTTTGCGATAGCGCGCATGTCCGTATGTGTGTTCCAGTTTTGGTTAGATTTTCATATGTATGTATGTGTGTTCCAGTTTGGTTAGGTTTTCGTTTTTCAGGTCTTCTTCGAAAAGTTGAAGTCTGCTTTAAACCAGACTTGGGGTTAAGGTGCAATCGAGGTTC